>PVJX010013438.1:0-47316 GCA_004027295.1 Dolichotis patagonum | reverse complement strand
CTAGACAATGAACCAATCACAAATGCACCAAAAAAATGCATGAGGCCTGGAGGCCATCAACATAAATCATGACATTCCACTCCTGGCCCCCAAAGACTCATGCACATCCTTTATACAAAAGACATTGAGTCCATCTCCAAGAGTTGCCAAAGTCCTAACATTTTCAGCATCACTAAAAGTCCAAGTCTCAAGTCTCCTCTGATATCTATGGCAAACTCTTAACTGTAACCCCCTGTACAAATGAAACAAGGTTAAACATTTCTGAAATGCAAAGGCACAAGATAAACATTACCATTCCAAAAGTTATAAACAGTGGAATATAAAGCATTGGGAACAAAGAAGTCCAACATCCAGCAGGGTGAACACTAAGTCCTAGAGTTACATGCTCAGCATTTGAAGCAATCTGGTTGCAAGTTCCAAAAGGCTTGGGTGATTCCATCCCCACAGCACTTCGAGTGATTTCGGCTCCCACAGCTTTTCTCTTAAGCCCTCTCTGCTCACTTTTTGCAGCTTTCCTTGGATGATCTAGGTTCCCGGCTTTTGCAAACTTCTGGGGTCTCCACTGCACCTTTGCCTTTACCCTTACATCTTTACAAATTGCCCTCTCAGGACACACTGCTTGGCCTCCCAGGCCCTTTGCAGTTGAGGTGGAAGCCGGCTTACCCTAAGAATTTGTGCATTTTCCCTGCACCTAAAATCAGCACTATGTGGATGACACCAAGGTTAACTGCCAGCTGGAGCAGTAGCCAGGGGTTTCTCTCTCTTGGCTGTAGGGGTCCAGTGCCTGGATCACTGGGCTCTGTTTACTTGATTGTGAGGAAAATCTTCTCTATGTTACTGCCATTCTGGAACCTCATATGGCCTCTGTCGCCATTTTGAAGCATGATGCTCTGAAGCTTTTTCCTCTAAGCAAATTATTTCACTTTTACAGTTTTGAGGCTGCAAAGGATGGAGATGCATTGCTTCAGGGGATGCTTCCTGGCCATCTTTCTTATTTCTTTGTTCCTTCTTGGCAATCGAAGTCTCAGCCCTAGCTTTACAATCCACAACTTTACTGGAGTTTTCCTTTTGGTCAAACTCACAGTGTTTTAAATTATCCTGCTGGGCTCTTTGCTCTTGATTTGCAACATATATCTGGCTAAAAGCCCCCAACAAGAGCCATGCCACAGCCTCAACATTCAACTGCCTTGAAATTTCCTTTGCCAGATTAATCAGTCCATTGCCCTTAATCTCAGTCTCAGGTAAAGTCTCTGGGCATGAGCAAAATGCAGACAAACTTTCTGCCAAGCTATAACACACATTGTGGGCAGTCCAACAATCAATACAGTCCTTCTTCCCAGCAGAAACCTCCCAACCCTGGTCTTTACCATCAGGCTTTCTATCAGCCTTCTGGTCTCCTGAGCTCTGACCAGAATCTCCTCTACAGAGCAGCTCTGCACATCCAGGCAACATGTCCAAGCCTTTCCAAACTCTGCCCACAAACCATTTCCAAAGCCTCTCGAAAATCATGGTCAGGAATATTCATAGCATTGACCCCACTTCTGGTACCAAATTCTGTCTTAGTTACTTTATACTCATTGTTAAGACAAAATACCTGGTGCCCAAAGTTGGGAAAGAAAAAGTGTATTTCTTAGAGTTTTTGGAGATTTTAGTCCATACTCAGTTGGCTCCAAGGCAGGGTGGCATGGTGGGGCTGCAGGTCATGGTGGCTGCAAACAGCAACGTGGAAACCGGCAAGAGAGAGAGACATGCCTTCTTCCAGCCTTTACACTGTATGCTGGCTCCACCCCTATGCAGCTGTAGCACTGACACCATCAATCCAAGCACTAGACAATGAACCAATCACAAATGCACAATGCAAACTCATGAGGCCTGGAGGCCACTGACATAAACCATGACACTTGCACACATCTGTATTCCCAGCATTCAGTGTGGCCAAGGCAGGAAGATCACAAGTTTGAGCCTGGGGTGTAGCTTAGTGATAAGAACATGGGTTTAATCCCCAGCACTACAATAAACTAAATAAATAAGATACTTAATGACATTTGAATTGCTAATGAACAACTACTTTATAGTACAGTATACTGCTTGTGATATTTGGTACATATTTATACTAAAGACATGTATTGTTTATCTGAAATTAGATTTAACTTGGTACCTTGTATTTTATCTGGCCCCCATCTGCCCTAGAAGCTAACCTCCAGGGAACCTCTGAGCTAGGTTCGAGGTGAGGGTACTTGCTTGGGAACTTGACTGACAAGCCAAGAACTAGCACTTGAGCTAATATAAGCAAGTCTGAATTAAGTTGTATACATACATATTTTTCATGTGTTTCATCATTTGCTTAGGCCTTTGTCTCTATAAAGTCTCTATAAACTATGCCTGAGTACCACGGAGTTAATCACAAACCTCCTGAAGTATTTTCATATTGTGCATAATAAATGCCCATATACTTAGTATTTAAAGTAAGAACTACTCACCACAATATTTAGTTAAAATTACAAAGAGAGTACAAATTAAGCCATCATTTTGTTAAGGTGTATATTGTCTTATTTAATTTCCCCACGTTCCCATATGCGTGTTTGTATAACTGTTGTGTCAAGACTTTTTGGTGATAAAGTATTTCAATTAGCTGCTAAAAGAAATACATTTAAGGAGTTACAACTGATGTATATTTGGACTAAATACCTATAATCAGAGTTGTTTCTCACCTGAGTCTCTTTTGCTGATGTTGTGTAACAAGTGGTCCTGATTGCTGGCAATAACTCACTTTACGGGTTCACATCTGGGTGGTAATCTCATAAAAATAAAATAATGATTTGCTATTATTATTTGCTATAATGAAACTGACACTAGATGTAGGCTAGATAAATTGTATGGTCACTTTGTCACATCTGAAAGTTTATTTCAAAGTCCGTTTTTTTTTCAGACCCTTTCTACAGGACAGATTTGAGAGGACTTCAATGAAACTTGTGGCTGGTGGCGGAGGGATGGTTTTAAAAAATTGGGAGTCATACATTCATGTTCACCTACCTCCATCTCCCAGCTTCTGGCACAGAGGTTAGGGCTTCTCCCCTGGGCAGAGCCTCATGAACATAAATGACAAGAGGAGCTGACAGCAGCACAGTCAGTAGCAGTGAGTAAATTCTGTGCAGAAATATCCAGGGAAGTGAAGCAACTCTCATCTATCAGCTGTCTTTTCTGTCTTTGGGTGACTTGTGCAATGATTATCACTCTTCAACAACTTTGTAACACTGTCCTCTGTCATTATGAAATCATCAACTTTTCCTCATAATTTAGTTATCCTCTACTACCTTTTTGCAAAATGTCCTAATGTAAGTTTATGGAAGTGACCAGAGAATTCCCAAGATCTAACTCTATTCCAATATCTTTCTCCAAGTCACCGTAATGTAAAGTTCTGCAAAATTTATGGAGCACATTCTGGTTAAAGAAAAGTAGGGGCTGGGGATATAGCTCAGTGGCATAGCACCTGCTTGGCAAGCACAAGATCTTGAGTTTGATTTCTGGCTCCTTCCCCAAAAAGAAGAAGAAGAAAAAAGAATGTAGTAGCATTTTTATAAATAGCAAGGCAGCTAAAGCCTGCTATTTCTGAGAAAAAGATCTTTGTTTAAAGTTTAAAGTAATGTTGCATTGTTCATCTTCATAACTCTAGCAGGCCAACTCAAGGTGTGGACAAATTATGCCTTTACCACCAAGTCACCATGGAAAATCTGAGCTTTCTATCAGTCTTGCTGATAGAAAGCTTGAAAAATAAAATATACTCTTAAAATCACACCCATGTTTTTTTTTTCAGTACCAGGATTTGTACTGAGCTACACTCCCAATCTTTTTATTTTTTATTTTGAGTCACTAAATTGCCCTGGCTGGACTTGTGATCTTCCTGCTTCAGCCTCCTGAATGCTGATATTACAGGTGTGCGCCACCACTTCTGGCTTGTTCTCATGCCTTACATATGCCCCCTTTACAGTAAATGCCATCTCTGAGAACTTTTTAGTGCTTCTCCTTAGCTCTTCTCAAAGCCATTTCCATGACATAGTGGGTCTGTAGACGTGGTACCAACAATCCAGTGGTCCCAAAGGTTCTTTCCCCTGTTCAGATCTCCTTTGTCCAGCCTTTAGTAATTTTCTTTATCCTAAATAAATGTGGTCAAGCACTTATGAACACCTCAGAAAATGCAAAGTTTGGGAAGGAAGACTTTTACTTTAAAATTTAAACCAGGCAAACTTATAATCCTGGCTACTTGGGAGGCTGAAGCAGAAAGATCGCAAGTTTAAGGTCAGTCTGTGCAATTTATGAGAGCCTGTCTCAAAATAAAATAAAAAGGAACGAAGGTGTAGCTCAGTGGTAGAGTACTTGCCAACCATGTGGGAAGTCCAGAGTTCAACCCTCACTACTGCAAAAAACAAAAACAACCCCCCCCCAGAAATTTACAATTATGTAGTATGTTTTAAAATAATCATTCACATGGCTCAAAAGATAAAATGACATAGAAATATATATATATATATATATATATATATATATATATATATATATATATATATAGTATTTTATCCCCTTTTTTCATTCCTCCCCCAATCTCTGATGCCCCCATAGGTTAGTGCTTTCATTGGTTTCTTTTGCTGTCACCTGGTGTCTTTATGTATAGACATACATCACTTAGCAACAGGGACACATTCTGAGAAAAGTGTCATTGGGCAATTTTGTCATTGTGGGAACAACACAGAGTATGCTGACATCGACTTCGATGGCACAGAAGCCAAAGACTCAACATGACCCCGTGATGCAGTCAAGAGATGCATGAGTGAGGTACATGAGATTGTTGGTGCCACAAGGTACAGTGTCTTACAGCAACACATAGAAGTATATGCTAGAATAACTATAATAAGAGCATAGCAGAGTAAATACACAAGCCATAGCAGTCATTTATCATCATTATTGATTATTACATACTGTGCACAGCTGCATTGGCTACACTGTCATAGGATGGCAGCACAGTGGCGTTGCTGACACAGCATAACCATAAACATATGAGCACCGTTGATGCTCCAGCGTCACAATGGCTTCAAAGGCACTGGGCAACAGGAAATTTTTCACTGTAATCTTTGAGATCACCATTGTCTATGTGATTCCTCCTGGACTGAATCACCATTATGCTGTGCATGACTGTATATACAAATGAACATGAATATATATATTCTTATTTCCTACATTTCTTATACAAAAGACAATACATACTATGCACATTCTGTAGCTTGCTGCTTTCATGTAAAATATATCCTGGTGTTTACTCTATGTTAGTACACAGAGAACATTTATTAAGTGACACAGAACACTCTTTCTTAGTCCTCACCATCACATACAGTGCTGCTGTGAACTTATCTGTAAATCCTTTTGTATACATACAGATCTACCTGTAGGGTAAATTTCTAGAATTGGGAATTCACAGAATTTTGATTACATATCTCTGTTTTAACACATATCAAATAGTGGCCTGTATATGGTTAATGTCTCACTGTCTTCTACCTATTTTATGAGCTTTTGGAAGGCAGAAAATACATTTCATTTATCCTTGCTTTTACAGTCCTACCATAGTGCCTCGCATGTTAATGCTGAATGCAAACTAAACTTCCAGGCATAACTGTACTCTTGAGAATGTTAAAGAAACCTCTTTGTTTAAAGACTGAGATTTAGGTACAGACTAAGCCACTTCCAGGTTTCTATTTAAAGATGAAAAGGGAGCCCATAAAGATAGAAGTACTGGAAGTGGAGTAGAGATTTTAAGGATCAGGCTCTCTTCAAAGCCAGTGACTAGGCTGATGTAAGGTAAATGCCTGGGTTAAACCCAATAGAGAGGTGAGATGGCCGAATGGACAGGAAGCATTTAGAACTCTGACTTGTGAAGATCAGCTGAGGTTTCTGAGAATAGCACTTCTCAAACCCAGGCCAAGATGGGTAAGAAAGGTCAGTGTATCTTCAGAGCAGAATCAGTGCAGAGACAGAGATGGGGAGAGGGATAAGGAGGAGAAAGACGAGGTGCAAGAGGAGCAGCAAGAGGAAGAGAAGGAATGAGGAGAGGGAGAGGAGAGAGAATGATTCTAGGTAAACAAGCTTCTGTGTTCTCACAAGACATACTTCTCCAGCTGACAGCCATACTTCTCCAGCTACTCCCCTCCCCCGCCCGATCCCAGAGTGGCCCCAGCATGACTTTACGCTGTGGATAAGTGCAGGATTCTCCCTCTCCCAAGTCATCACTAACCATTGCAGCTGCCACTGGACTATGACTAATCAAGTGTGAAGAGATAAGTGGCAGGTTGATGGGTCACACACAGAACTAATGGTAGCGCTTGTCAAAATCCTTGCCTCAGGGCCTAACTGGGCCATGCCCAGCAAACTCCAAGCAGCTGACAGGGGCCTAAATTTAGTATGCAGCCCAGAGCATGCATGGGTTGAAACCAAGCACATAGGAAAGCCTTGGAACCTTGCTCCCAGGCAGTAAGACCACACTCCATGTCTCAGATCACCCAAGGACCCACAGGAGGTCAAAACAGGCCTAACTGGGCCACGCCCAGTGAACTCCAAGCAGCTGACAGGGGCCTAAATGGAGTTCTGGACCCAGAGCATGCCTCACTTGCAAACCAGTACACAGGGAAGCCTTGGAACATGGCTCCCAGGCTGTAGGACCTCACCTCACATCTTAAATCACAGGAGGTCACATGGGAGTACCCCCCAGCATAACTGGGCCATGCCCAGTGAACTTCAAACTACTAGCTGTTGCCAGCTGTCTGCCCCCAGAACCTAAAGTGGGCCAGGTGATTCTCAGTGCACTGGGCAAACCTTGAAACATCGCTTGAAACCTGGAAATATAGGAAAATGACAAAACAAAGGAGCAAAATGTAATCTCAATCTTCTACCACAATACAAGCAAACTTAAGACACATGAACACAGAAGAAAATATAAGCCATATACCTGAAATGCCTGAAGTGATATTAACTGAAGTAAAGATACAACTCTGAGAAGCTATAAAAGAACTCAAATCAGAAATAGTCTCCCAGGTAAAAAAAGAAATGACAAATGTAATGAAACAAATGCTGAACACATCTAAAGAAGACATAGTAAAAAATTAGAGGAACAATGGAAAAAGAGGGGAACTCTGAATGCAGAATATAAGAAACAAACAGAATGCGTAAATTAGATTAAAAAGGATGCACGGGAAACCAAAAATTCCATTGAAAGTTGACAAAACGGAAGTGAAGATAGAATTTCAGACTTCAAAGACAAGATCACAGCTAGTGAACAGGAAAGGAAAGATCTTTTAAAAATAAAAAGGAATCAGGAAATAACAATTCAATAGCTGCAAGATGATGCAAAGAAAAACAATATAAGATTGATAGGTATAAATGAAAAGGAAGGTGACAATACAAATGATATCAAGAGGCTATTTTCAGAAGTAATAGCTGAAAATTTCACAAACATGAGAATGGAAACTGACATACAGATCAGTGAAGCATATAGAACTTCAAATAACCATAACCAAAATAAAACTACACCTAGACATACAATAATCCACATCCCAGAAATCCAACATAAGAGCAGACTATTAAAAGCTGCGAGAGAGAAGAGACAGTTCACCTAAAAGGAAAATCTATCAGAATCACAGCAGACTTCTCAACACAAACAATGAAGTTGAGAAGAGCATGGAGTGAAGTATTTCAGATCCAAAAGGAAAACGACTTCCAACCCAGACAGATGTACCCTGCAAAACTGTCCTTGAAAATAGATGGAGAAATTAAATTCTTCCATGGCAAAGAACAGCTGAAGAACTTTATGATCACCAAACCAACCCTACAAAGAATACTGAAAGACATTCTAGATACACATAGGAAAAAACCACTAAGCAAGGCAGACAAACAGAATGGAAAGGTAAAGATACAACAACAGAAAGATAACATGTCAAAAGTCACCCAATATGTATCAGTTATAACCATTAATGTAAATGTCCTCAATTCACCAATTAAAAGAAACAGACTGGCAAAATGGATCAAGAAACAACATCCAACCATATGCTGTCTACAAGAAACCCATCAGACCCAAAAGGATGCAAAATTCTTCACAGAATCGATAACTGGTATCATATGCTATTAAAGAGTTTTTGCAGTCAAAGGAAATCTCCAGCATAGTGAAAAGAAAACCCACAAATTGGGAAAAAATCTTAGTGAATGGTCCCTCAGACAAAGGACTTCTGTCTAGAACACATAAAGAATTTTAAAAAATCAGACCCCCCAAATTCAAAAACCCATTCCAAAAAGGGCATCTGAGATGAATACACAGTTCTCAGATGAAGAAATAAGAATGGCAAATAAATACATGAAAAAATGTTCATCATTATTAGTCTTTAGAGAAATGAAAATTAAAACCACACTGAGATTCCATCTCATTCCAGAAAGAATGGCCAGGATAAAGAAAACTACCAACAACAAATGCTGGAGAGGCTGTGAGGAAAAGGAACTCTTCTGCACTGCTGGTGGGAATGCAGACTGGTGCAACCACTGTGGAGGTCAATCTGGAGATTCCCCAAATACCTGCAATTAGAGGTCCCATTTGACCCAGCTATCCCACTTCTGGCATATTTTCAGAAAAACTGAAAAACATCATATCACAGTGATATATATGCACCCATGTTTATAGCAGCATAATTTGTAATAGCCACATCTTGGAAACAACCTAAATGTCCCTCAACTGAGGAATCGATAAAGAAGATGTGCTATATTTATACAATGGAGTACTACTCTGCTATCAAGAATGATCACATTGAAATATTTATAAGTAAATGGATGCAACTTGAGGCCATACTCATAAGTAAAATAAATCACACTCACATGTGTAAATACCATATAGTCTCTGTAGTGTAAGAAATGGTAAGAATACATAAGATACAAAAAACTCAATAATTAAAGTGAAAAGATAAGAATCTGCTTTAAGGGGAAAAATAGTATCTCAGGGAAAATGAGGAAAAAGAAAAAGGAAGGGAAAAGGAAAAAGTCTAAAATTATATATACATACTTAGCATAACTAAGATGATTGCACTACAAACTCTATAAGTTCTTGCAACAAAATGGTTAACATTCAGAGGATTGGAACAATTGTGCATATTATTGTGTGGTGATCTGAGGAATTCTTGAAGATCATTATGTAAAATAATCCTAGTTGCGCTCCTACCACCTTGTTTTGAAGGTCTATATTGTCAGTGTTCTGAGCTCTTTGCTATTGTTTTTTATATGTCTTTTTTGTTTTGTAGTTTTCTAGTAATTTGTTTTGTTTTGTCTTGGTTTGTTTCATTTTTCCCTCTAATACAGGAAGTGTAGGTATCACTCATGCCTGCCTATAACTTCTAAAGAGTTTATAAGAATCGATTATATAATGCATGATGAAATGAACAGCTACTTTGGAGAAAAAGAGACACTAAGGTACCCAGTGCTGATTCTGTAGTGTCATGATGTGAAATCCAGCAACACTTTTATTCTTTTTTCAGAGTGATTTTAGTCTGTTTTGTTTTGTTTTGTTTTGTTTAATTTCAACATACATGAATGTATGGACAGCTATTTTGAAGAGAATGAGAGACATAATGGCAACCATTGTTGGCTTCCTTATTGTCTAGTCTTGAAGACCTAAAATGTCTTCATCAACCTGTTCTGATCAGTTGAATACTATTTTGTTTTGTATGAATTCATTGTATGTGAAGATATGAACAACTATTTGGAAGAAAACAAAAGACAGTATGATAAATGGTGAAGACCTCTGGTTGTCTTGCTTTGAAATCTGTGTCTCTTACATTGTTATCTTATGATCTGTTTTGTTCTGTTTTGTTATGTTTAATTTTACCCTCTTTAAGAAAATAATCCTTGCCTCAGGGCTGGCCGGAGATATACATCTCAGTGGTGAAGCACTTGCCTGGTAAGTGCAAGGTACAAAGTTATGAGTTTGATCTCTGTTTCAAAAAAAAAAATCCTTACCTCTCAAAACCTGTCATGGAAAGGTAAATTGTTACATCTTTGATTCTATCAATAATGTGGCAAGATTATCTCAAAATTGTAAATGTGCTTTTATGTAGCAATTCCAATTCAAGGAATTAATTCCTCAATTGCACTTATGAAAGTACATAAAAGTATGCCATGTTTGCCAAAGTATTATTTTGAAAAGGAAACATTAAATAAAAATAACCTGAATATCAATCAGCATGGTAATGGCTTTATCCATAATATGGTGTTATGCAATGCTTCTTGCAAATGCTAGGAGATTGAGACAAATTCATGTATAGAGCACAGAGCAAGAGCCAACACACACTGCTACATGAATAAAAGCAAGCTTAAAATAGCAAAAACATTATATAATTTTATTTGTGATTTAAAAGCAGATATGCTTTTAAAAAGTCTGTTAAAATATGACTACTAGTAATGGTCACTATTGTGGATAGCATTGATAGGACAAGGGAAAGAGAAAGGACTTTTTAAAAAATAACTTTGTGCTTTCTAGTATCACTTTTACAGTTACAAATTCACTTGCAACCATGCTGTTATTTCTTAGGTTCTTGGGATAAATAGGTTATATATGATTTGGTGGTCATTTTTGACTCAGAATAAATATCACTTTAAAACTCTTAAAAGTGTGTGCTTGTTATGACTTTATAAACAGCTATGGTTGAACTTGTTTAAAACTCAAGAAATTGAATTTAGCTTTGTGGCACATATTCAAAATCCAATTCATGCAGAAAACTCAGTAAAATTTCCTATGATTACAAAATCCATGTGTTGAGCTCTCAGACAGTTGACAAGATTATTAATACTTGTAGTTTTGACAAACTTCCATTTATCGCTTACCTGTAACACTTTTAAGGAATACGTCTTAGTTTTATGTTGTATGTCATGCTAGATCTCCTATGCAATGGACTTAGAAATCATGAAAAAAATATACTATCATATTTTACAAGGTCAAGGAGAAGTGAAAAGGAAAAGACAATCTCATATGATGCAAGTGTCCTACTGCTAAAGAAGAGACTGCTCGGTACAGACTTACACAAAGTGGCAGATTCTGATTTAGATTTTCGCATCCTGATAATTGGAGCCATTCAGTCAGTCTCTGTGCCTGATCTTGAAGAGTGAGAACCTGAGACAAGAAGCGAGAAGATGAGAAAATGTCAAGGAAAGAGAAACATTTGGTAGATACAATTGGCAATAGCCTCAAGGTATGTTCTCTTGTAGCAAAGCTTTAATCAAATGCAGCAGAATATCATTTAGAACATCACATTTCAGGTAACCTACCTTTTCCAAGACTGCCCGTTGCTAAGACGATGATATCTTTGGTGACTACTTTAGCAAAATTTTCTGATGTGAAAAAGTTTTAGCAATTCGCCTTTCCACAACGCAGGGGGGGAAAGCGCTGAGTAGTGTACATTTTTATTTAATTACCTTGTTGCATTATTCCTCTCCTCTGTGGAACAGTATTCTGTGTTTGCAACTGTAGAGAAACCTACATTATTTTTGGATAATAAGATGACAGGTCCATTTTATAAGACAATTGATAGACTTATCAAGAAAGTAGATAATTTATCTTACTGTAATTATAACAGGTCTAGTTTATGGAAATGAGTCAAACCTGAAATCCATAAATCACCTTAAGAAATTTTCAGAATCAAAGCACACTTTTGAGGTTAGCTCTGAAACCTTTGAGAGTTTCCACTTTTCAGCTCAATGCTAATGCACAATAATCCCTAGATTAAGGGAAAGAGGGACTTAAAAGGTCAGCAAATAAAGAAGAAACAACAGAAATTAAGAGAAGAATAAAGCTGTAATATAGCAATAATGAAAGCAGTTCAACTTTCACAAATGTAAAAATGCATACAGCTTTCTATGAAAAGTTACTTTTTCAAAATGAATAGGTTCTAAACATATTTGGTGATTTAAATATATCTGTTGATATGATTCTGGGATTTAAGATAATGATCCCATTATTTAAATTGTGATTCTGAAAAATAAATTATTTTGAGAACTATTTGAAGACCAATCATAATTTGACCCCAATTATTTGAATAGTACTGGTGAAAGTACATTTTTAAAGCTCAGTTCTCCAGATAACATACACATAAATATATCAAAGTTCACAAGATTGTGTATCTCTTCAAATACATTTTATTATAAACTGTTTTCTCCTTTGAGTCACTGATCAACTTTATTATGTGCAGTTTCCACAATACAATTCTATTTGTGCCAGTGTCTTAGCATCAGCGTATCCTCTCATCAGAATACTGGTTAGGTTCCCTAGTGTGAATCACTTATCCAGTTGCTTGCCTGATTATTCACATGTTTTTGAGATTTGTGAAATGTGGCAGATAAACAGGTTTATGCTGTGTACAACTTGGAGGGCAGCCAATGTCTGTCTGCCTATACAGTATATTTACTCTCCTTCCTCAAATCTCTCTCCCATACAGAGAAGCTGTATTTTAAGACCAAAATCAGTGTAGAATGCAATCCAGCAATGTCACTGCAGAAAACAGCAGGTGCTCATCCACTCATTTGCAGTGATTCTTGCAGTGAAGAAAGTGAATCAATGATTTACCCAATGGACAAAGAAACGTCACGGCGAACATTTGGAAAAACCAAATGCAGAAAAAGCACATTCTCCTTTAAAGGCGTGCTCTAATTTTAGAAAGCAAAACCTCCCACAAGAAAATCAGGAATTCTGTTGAAGTGCTCTGGCTGTGCCTGCTGTAAGCAATGGCATGTTCCCTCTCTCCCTGCTTCCACTGTTCTATTGCTTTTGTGTTGCACTTCTAAAATAAATATCAATAAATCATTGCAGTTAGATACTCTAATATAGACAGAAATGTACTTGACTCCCTACAGTCATTACAATTGGAGGGGACTCTGATTAGGATGCTTTACTTAATTAAGTGATATCGTCTAAAGAGAGTTCTTCCCTCCATTTTCTGTTTAACAGTCTTGTAAAACACCAACAGAGGAAATTCATTCTGTTGTTTGCTTTCCTTATTGTAAATGGTTTCTTCTCATTCATATTTTACAGAAGATGTCGAGTTAATGAAACAGCTAATAAGCCAAAGACTGTGGTTCAGCTGTATACAATCTTGTTTAAATCAACCCAGCCAGTTAAACTGGACACATCTCTTCCCACCAATCCCAGAAAATACATTTCTTTAGTTTTTGCTTTTTTTTCTAGACATATGACCAAAAAATTAAGATGATTTAAAAGAAATATGCTTTCTGAAAAAAAATCACACTTCCTCTAGTTTAGGTATAGCTTAACAGACTTTTAAAATCTGTTTCTTTGGGAAAACAGAAAAAATGGGCAAAGAGTAAGCAACCCTTAATGCATTAAATGTTATTTGTGAGGCACTTTGATTTTACTGAAAGAAGTCATTAAATTTGGATTGCCAATACAAATATGATTATATATGTTTTCTAAATAAAATGTTATTATGTTGCAACTGAACTCATCCATTTATTGTTTGTTTACCTAATGCTCAAACGCATGTTTTATTCATAGATGTCTGGGAGAAAAAAATTTTTGCTTGATAATCACACCAAGCATATTTAACAAAAGCGATTCTCCTTTTATTAGTGAACAAGTTTAACCAGAATGATTTCATTTTTTTTCCCCATTTAGTTAATTCAGACTAGCAGGATCCTTAGCCTACAGCTTTTGTTTCTCCCCCTGCTGCCTTTTATGCCTTTAATGTATGCATGCCTATCCACTGATGGGAAAATATCATTTCCTGAAACTCTTCCTTTTTCCTGCTCAGTTATTCTCTCAGTTGAATTTTAGCTTTGGTTAGTTTTCACTGTCAAATCACTTTATGCACAGGTTAGATAAATTGAAGCCAAGTACATAGATCATTATCTTGTTGATGATTTTAAACTGTCTTTCATTACAGTGTATTTAAATCTGAAGTATTCTCATTCTTTTAAAAAAACAACATGGCTATATTTTTGAAGAAATTGAAAATTGTATAGAATAGAAAGTAGTCAAGAAAGTAAAGATTTATTACTATCTGTGAAATTTTTTTCATTGCCAAATAAAACATTTTAGCAAAATGTTTGCAATCTTAGCAAATTAACAATAGTCTTGCATTGAAGTTAGCAATTTTTATCTATTAAAAACAGAATTAAATGCAAAAGCTCCCGTAAATTAACACAACCAGCTTATCATCTATTTCCTCTTACTTTAACACACTATACAGCTTAAAGCATTTGATCTGTAAAATTTAAATACACATAAGTCTCAAGATGCAAAGCTGAATATTAATGAATCACATTCGAGGAGTTTTTAATTAATTGCTTAACCATTAAAAGAACATTTTGTGACACAGCTAAGAACCCGAATTGTCTTCATAGCTAAAATGTATAGCTTGGTCATATATCATGCCAAATAATAATAATAATACCAATAACAATGTAAATAGGTTAATTTATTATTATAAGCCTTTGTTTTAACCTACATACCATCCAACATAAGACTACTGCATGAACAATTCTACAACTGCAAATTTTTCTTTACCTCATAAGTTAAGAAAAACAATAAATCAACATGCCCCAGACATGTTAAACAAAGTGAGTTCCAGAAGTTGCTTATAATTGCTTTTATTATTTTTTAAAATACTGCTTATTAAAGATTAGTTTTTTAATAGTACTAAAGTTCGTAAAATTTTAGTTTTGTTCAAATGCTGCAATCTAGGTATTTTTTACAACTAAGAGCTTAGCCTAACTTCTGTTAAGCTAACTGTTTTATAGATTTTCTTTAGGCTCTTCATTTTAAAAGGTGCCTTTGTCCTGAAACTAAACATATGACATTCTTGTCCCCTAAGCAAAAATTTTGAGGAATTGAATAACAAGTAAATCTGGTAGAAGTTTTATTTCATTCCTCCTCACATTTGTCTCTGTCTTTAAAAATAACTTGTAAAAATAGCAAATGTGAGGGTTTTTTTCTTAAGACTAAGATGAATGAGAATTGCATCTAATGAAGGACCACTGAAGTTAGAGTAGACGCTGAGTCATTATCTGGCAGAAGAATGTGAGTTTTATTTTGCCTGCACCAATTATTTTTATCAAATGACTTTTCTACTTAAATCGTTTGCTTTAAGAAACACTGATTTTAGAGATAAGCAGAGTTATTGTAGCATGCATTTTAGACCATTATTAGTTCAATTCCTATAAATCAAACTGTATGCAACAGAGCCAGTTTGAGGGGACTATTAATTGAAACTGCTTTTCACAAGAGCAGTTAACATGTGCAGCTAACGCTGCAGTCCTGACAGGCAAATATATTAGATTTTAAAAATTTAAACACAAGTATGACAATGTCTTTTAGTAGGCTTTTTGGATGAAAATACTCTACATCCTAATGTACCCTTTTTTGGATTTGTAAAACGAGGGTTCTAAATAAAGTTTATGTCATCTAAGCCATTTGTCTCTGAAAAGCAGTAGGAAATGTAAATTTTCTAGAGAAAACATAGCTTAAGAGATACTATCCTGCAATAAAGTAGCTCAAATCTGTGTTAAAAATAGGACAAAGAAAAAATTTACTGCCACAGACAAGATAGTTCCTTGAAACTAACTTTTTTTCTTTCTACAGAAACATAAATGTCAAGAAATAAAAGATTTAGCAATAAGATTTTTTTGAAAGGGAGCAGGAAAAATTATTTAAAAATCTTGTGTGATGTGGGAGGAGAAACAAATACAGAGCAGACCAAAATTATCAACCACAAAAAAGATAGTCAAAGTCAGACTATTTTTTATTTCCTTCTAAAGCATATTTTCTATCACCAAAAGACAACTGCAGAGTCTGGAGAACAAAGTACTCCTATTGGCGAGTTATATTTTTTAAATACTGGGACTGGATCACTGACTTGTTTGGAAGAAAATTCTCTCATTATTAGTACCAGTTTTGTCTCCAGAAAGAATACCTGCTAGTCTTTCACAAATTTGCTTTTATGAAGGAGCAAAACTTGACAATAAAGTACATGTCAGCATGTATATATTTCTAATTCAGGTTAAACATATTGATAAGTAATCAGCCTACAAATGTTTTGAGCTCTCTCAGTGGCCCAGAGGGAGTACTACCTTTAATGACAGAGGATGAGGTAACAAAGAACATACTTTTTTTAAACTAGGGTGCAGGGAAGGAAAAAAAATGTTGTTTACATTGAACAGACTTTGAACTTCACGCAAATATGACAAAAGCAATATTTTCCCTAGTAGAATAATTCTTACATATAATAAATAAAACTAAAACTAAACTTTTCTGGGTAAAATCAGGCACTCAATGAATTGTAGGGACAGAAGTGTTAAGCACTACATAGTCTTTTAAGACATGTTAGATGTGAATATTTCTGTAGTTCACTTAATATATAGTATTGTGCTAATGTGTGAAATCTATAATGTAGTATTTCATTGTTTATAGTATATTAAGTAATCATTCATAATATTCTTGAGTTCCATAGCCCAGTAAAAGTTCAGTTATCTTTAACAAGTACAAAACTCATAAATAAAGTATATAATAACTCAAATGCATGTTCTAAATTTTATTTTTAAAATCAATAATTTTCCTTATGTTCAAACACCTAGAAAACTAAAATAAAAATCATAACTCAGATGATCCCCAAACACAAGTAGAACAATATGGGAATTTTCAAGATCTTATTTCCATAACAAGGACTTAAAACTAATTAAAAGAAAGCATTTTAAAAGAAAGCATTATATATTTTAAGGAGTCAAATATTTATTTCCAGTCCTTTTTGCATGAAGACTGTGGGAAGTTTGTATTATGAAGATCAGATGGTGCACTGATGTGAGAAATATTGCGAAGCACCCTGTTGATTGGTTCTAATTAACTGCAATGCTCTTGTGTTCTCAGTTTTAGCCGGCACACACTACACAATGCCTTTTATTTTGCTTTGAATGGATTTTTTACTTAAAAACAGCTGATCTCAATATCTATAGCATTTTGGCTTTTGAAAAATTTCCTGAAAATTTCCTGCAATATCTTCTTTTTGATTTTAAAAGAAAAATTTGAAAATATTTCCAAAACACCAAGTGCTGTCAATTAAATCAACAGCATTCAGATAACCTTATACTTGTATTTTGCATGTTTTATAAGACATAACCACATTCTCTAACCACATTTCCACTTCTTTTTAGAAGTTATATGTCTGGATAATGGTTTAAGCAGAAAATTCTGAAAAGCAATCTAGAGCATGCTGCTATCTTTCACCTATTTTTATATTTACCATCAGAATGCTAAATTGAACAGAACTCTAAAACGTGGGATGCAGGACAAGGGGTAGGAGGGATTGCAGAATTAAAAGAATTAAATAAGATTCTTTGTACTCACCTTCTGTGATGATTTAAGCTCAAGAAGTCCTGGCAGAGAGAAGTCATGAATTTTCATTAACTCGACACATGTCATACATTTAGAAACATTTTGATTTGCCCTGGGACCCCTGCATGGCTCTGAAGCACTGTAACAGTGCTACCATGTGTTGTAGGTACAAACCCTATAAACTCCCAGAGCTCTAGAAGATATATTACTAATGTAAACAGGTCTTTGGGTGGGGGAAAGCATTAAATAACAGCCAGTTTCCAAAGAAATATACAATTTAAAATAAAGAAGCTATTATTAGAAGCAGCACACTTTCTATAATTTTAAGGGCCACAATTTTATACATACCTTAACCTTTTAAGATAATGCAATTATTTGGACCAAGAAATAGAAATAATTTTGGATAGGAAAATACATAACCCAAAAATGAGGGCTAAATCATTCATTTAGCCTAGCAGAGCTTGATAGTAATTATAGTTCTTTTTTTGTTCATATGAGGATAAAATGTGATTTGTGTGATCAGAAAGTCCATGGTTTCAAAATGACTACTAACATCCTTACCTTTGCCAGGAATAAAGCTAAATGTAGCAAGTATGAGTTAATCAAGACAGAATTTTATCCTAAATAACTTGTTTAAGGGTTATCTTTCAAATATTTCTGTTCCTTTTAAAATTGTGGAAAAGCATTAAGATAGAGTAAAAATAAACATTAGGAGAGATTATTAAATGTAAAGTGGCAAATGACAGAATGATAAAAATAAACTGGTATTACAAATCATTTATACTGTGCCCCTCACTTTACAATAGAGGAAACTGAGGCTGAAAGAGATAAAGGGATTTTCTCAAGGTCTTTTAAAGACTAAGAAGTAAAGCTAAACTATAAGTAAGGCCCTTGGCTTCTGGCAGCTCTTCTGAAACTCTACAGTGTTTTAACGCTGTAATAGAAAGGCCACTCAGGTGTGGGCCGATGATAACAGTTAAGTAAAATAATATATGGATGTCAAAGGTACATGCAGAACATATCAAATTAATCAGCCATCTTTACAGTGTGAACAGTCATTGTCTTTAAAAAGATGCTTCTCTGGGAAATGTCTTTATGCCTTCATTCTTGTCAAGCTCTGAGCATTTGCAACTATTAAATGAAAGGTATTTCTTCTCAGCATGCTTACCCTAAGTAGGTAGGTAAAAACAACCACCAACCATATTGACTCACTGCGACTAGCTGGCCCCCACTTCCAATCTTTTCTCCACTCTGCTGACAGCATGGCCTTTCTAAAATGCACATCTGAGTATGTTTGAATTGTTTTGCCCCTTCGGTTTTACTTCTACCATCTCTTCACATGTGTTCTAGCAATGCAAACTCGGTATTATTCCAACATGCTAAGTTTCTGATTGCCCTTGGCCTTTGTCCACGGTATTTCTCCACCTAAGATGCCTGATAAAACTCTGCTCCTCCTTCAAGAGTGAGCTCCAGCACCAACTTTCCTCCTCCTGAAAAACTTCTTCCTTTGGGATTCACGTCTCTTACATAGACTTCCTGTTACTCCATGCAATGAGCTGAGCTGGAATTGTCCATCTATACACTTCTCTTACCACATATATTGTCTGTGGGTCAGTGATTCATGTTTCTCTTCATGCTTAGTAACTTATCTGGAGGAAGCACTTAGTGAACGTTTGCTGACTGAATAAATGAACCAAGTAGAACACCATATTTTTTTCTTATCTGTTGAGTCTCTAACTCTTCTCACTGGATATACATTGACAACCGAGTATCTGTGACAATCTGTTTTTAAATTCCACCACCCACTTTTTAGATCATTTTCCCATAATAGTGAATTGACTTTTATAGCAAAGCTGGTGGTGTGATACAAAGTGCTATCTTCATTTAAGTGAACATAAAAATTAATGTGCAATCCATAAAGACCATACATATAAGCAATATAAACAGGAAATACCATCAGTATCTTCATACCAGGTGAGTGCTTCAAAAGAGAATTTTCCAATTGAAACAAGTGGAATTCAGAGTTAAGGTTTAGCTTTAGTGGGTTCTACTGTTATTTTATTCCATCCTGTCTTCCTTACCTTGCTGAGCAAAAGCTGTCCAGATGCAAATGTCTTTTAGGACACTGTTCAACTGAAACCAGGCTGTCTAGATTCATTTTCCACTTGAAATAATACTCTGGTATTCATTGAAAAAAAAGGATTCACATTCAAATTTGCAAATTTGCAAGTATATTCTTCCCTTACCATGTAAATAATCTTGAGCCAGGTCCCCAGATGGGTGAGAAAATGTTCCAGTAGCTGTCTAGACTAATGAGAGACATGTGGTGTACCAAGCCTGAGATCACTTCTACTATGAATCCCCCACCTTGACTCCACTCCACTGGCTCCATTGTGCCCCAAGGCTACAGGTCCTACTCAAATGTCAGGACGGTTTAGTGAGGAATAGTAATTAAGAGTACAGTAATAGTAGACCTTGCTCCTGTGTAATGGGTTCACTGTGGTCATTGGACCACTGCCTTATGTGGAACTGTCACTTTTAAATCCTTTTCTGTTTGACATAAACAGGAGAATAATGCCAATAATACTCCTTTACTGTCACATTTTGCATATCAGAATGGATTACAGGGAAATAATGGAAGTGTTTCACAAATTGAGTCAGAAAATATTTATTGAGTAAATGTTATGTGCCAGGCATTATGTAAAGTACAAACAGCAGATATACAGAAGAGAAAAAAGAGAGAAAGAATATGGTTATTTATAGATCTAAATTTAAGAATATGAAATGTGACCACCTATCAAATCACATTGGTTTGGAATTTCCTTTTGTCCACTTGCTGTCTGTTTTCTTGAAAGAAAAACTTTCCTAGCAAGGAATTGATAGTCAATATAAAAATGTTCATCAACATACATTTCACCTTCTAACTTAATAAGCAATAAAAAATACATCAATGTCTTCAACTTGGGTAAGGCCATTTGAAAGTTCTTGATAAACTTATAAAAAGACATGGGCTTTGGTTTTTTAAGGATGTGAAATGAATCCATTGCATGAGAATGATTCTTGGTAGCAAGAGCAAGTAATGATTTGTATTACAAGTTAATGAGATGGGGGGAGGTAGACATATTTGTACAATAAGACCTTTTTTATTCACATTTACTGGCATTCTCTCTCATTTTGCCTAAGTGAAGTTAGAAGATTGTTCGCCATTCAGTATTATTTAAATTATAAGATACAAATGTGTCATCTGGTTTTAAAATATTTTTCTTCTTTGGTAATGTAGATGACTAATGTCTATCTCCATTCTTTAAGAAGACACTAATGTGATAATGTAATTTTGGAGAAAATTAAATTAGTTTTTACATCTCACATCTAGAGACTCCTTAGAATATTAGAAAAATATTATAAGCTTCAAAAATACATTCTGCTAGCCTTCCTGAACACCCACACTTGAGTGAATTGTACTTTTCTGTTCAAAAAGTGCTGTAAGTCCTCTCACATAGCAAGTCACCCAGTGAAAACTTCATCGATGAAGTGTGTGTACTTTTTCACAGAACCTACTATAAAAGTTATGGCTTCACCTTCAGTGGAGACAGCTCACTTTAGATGCCCAAACCACTTACAATGTAGGAATATGAGCAAATGACCTTTCTTCCCAACAAAGAGAACTTGGCAAGTCTTGCTTTACCCTTAGGATTCTGTTACATCTAGATTTAGCAGCCTTAAGATCAGAACACTCATATTTGAGAGAGATGTATTTTGTTTTTATAATGCCCCAGTATGGCAAATACCTACTTGTTTCAATCTGATGTAGGAAGAAGTATTTTTATATAACCTCAAATTCACATGTCCCTGAAAGCTAAGTGCCTAAATCTAATGGATTTGGAAACAATTTCTCTATAAAAGCAAACACTAAAAGTCAGGAGTTCATTGACGAGAAGTGATACTCTTCCAAATTTCATTTTTTCCCTACCACTATATGATAAGGGACAGTTCCTGATTTTTGCTCTCTTTTAGTAATGAGAATCCTACTGCCATCTATAGTGTTTTCAGAATGAGCACTATCAAATAAGGCACTCACAACTTGCTTCCCAAGGAAACTGCTGGAGCTTCTGTACCTAGGTCACTTCTGATCAGTCCTCTCCCTCTCTTTTCATGAGTGAATTACCGGTGATTTATTCCATAGGAAATGTGGAAGATGTAGAAACAGGGTTGATTGATGGACCTGCCCTCTACCACTGAAGTTTTCCTTGTACCTTCTAGATGTTGCTGCAGAATTACATGAGTGATTCCTCCTCTGCTGGTCTCCTGGCAGCTAAATGGGAATACTGGAGAGTTGCCAGAAGGGTAGGTAGCCAACCTGCTTGCCCTTGATTGTGCCTGCCAGCTTTTTAATAACAGAAGTAGGGTCAAGTAAGTGAAATCACAAACTGAGGAGACTATTCTGAGAATGCAAAGGCAGTTAATGTCCTTCCAAGCCTCAGATGGCTGGCAACCCTTGGCAGAGTAATCTATGATTTGTGGCACCTGACCCTTCCACTGTGACTGTTATCTGTGTATTCACCAGAAACATATTTACAGAATCTCTCCATTAGCAAAGATGCCTCGTGTGTGATTACCCAATTGTCATGGTCACACTAGGGTTTTGATACAGTTGCTATTCACAAATGAAAAACTGCACTAAGCTGCACACAGAATTGGTTTAAAGCAGAGATCCTCAATCAGTAGATCAAGGCTTCTCCTGGTAGATCTCCAAGGGATCATTACCAATGCCTTGCTCCCACCTCCCCTTCCCCACAAATTGTATTCCACCGCCCCATCCAAGCACAAGACGGACATCTTCATTATTTCTGTGAATCTTTAAAAATTACTAAGTAAATAATTAATATTTAGGAACAAGACTAACCCAAAGAAGTTGGCCTATTTCAAGTAGACTTTGCCTCAGACAATATGACAAGAGCTTTATCATATTTGTTAGTGCTGCTCCTCGTTTATATAGTACTTAGTCTTAGCCAAGTATTCCCACTTAAAATCTTTCTAGTCACAAACACAGATGGAATTTGGGTGCAGGCTGGCTTTCTCTTCAAATGGAATCAAATGCGAAGAAAAAAAATGTTTAAATGTCCCCTTTGGGACAAGTGACCTTGATGAGAGTAGTTACTATTTTAAAGTTTATTGGTTAGTTTAAAAAGTGATGTTTTCCTCTTCTCGCTGCAAAAATAAACGACACCGAAGTGCTCCGCGTCAGAAAATTCTTCTTGTTTACATTCTGTGTTGGCGCATTTACCCTTAACTAGGAACCCTGAAAACTCTTAGGGAATCGAATCAAACTCAGTGGGAGCAAAGAAATAGCCTTGAATCAAAATAGAAGAAACTCAGCCGTTGTCTTCCGGACCAAAAAATGCCCTGAGCAAGGTAAAGAAAAGTGACCAAGTCGTGCCACAAAAACGAAGGCAGTAAATTTGCACAGATCAGAAAATACTAAGGTGACCTGACTCCACAGTAAATGCAGGCGACCCTTGGGAACTGCATGGGGTTCAATGCTCAAGACCCTACAGACTTGGGCAACTGGCCCTTCTCAGGCAGGACCTAGAGCCCTGGGCTTGAGCCTCTGAGCCTGGCCGAAGGGCGCCAGGCCTGTCCCGGGCGCTCCGGCCCTAAAGGGTAGCTGGCTGCGGGATTCCGGAGCCCAGATGTCCGCTGGTCCTGCACTGGCCCCGAGGAGGACTCGGCGGGGCTCAGCTCCTCTCCCTGCCGCTCTCGATGTCTGCGCGTCGGCACAGAGCTAAGTCCAAGCGGATACGACAGGGGACTCCTGAGAGCAGCTCCGTGACTTCGGCGGGAGCCAGGCACCCTAGAGGCATCCACTGGCTGCAGCAAGACAGAGCCGGACAGAGGCCCACTGCCCCGCGCCCGCGCAGGGATCAGCCCGGGCGCGCGAGGCCGAAATAGCTGGGCCTCGAGTGGGACGTAGGCGCCCGGCTGGGGACTCGGCGGGAGCTCCCGGAGTGGGGGTGCCCCTCGCAGCGGAGAGTCATCTCCACGCAGTTCGTCCCTGGCGACACGAATTCAACCCCTGCGAAGATGATCGGGGCTTTAGCGAGCAACAGGGGAAGAGAGAAGAGTTATTTGAATGGGGGAGGGGACGGGCATGAGGACTAGCAGGAAATACAAGAAAAGAAATCCCTGTCACTTCCAAAACCGTTCCTAAGAAGTCCTGAGGTTTCATGCCTGGAGATTTCATTTTAAAAGCTGAAAAAAATTATTTCACAGCTTTTAATTGAAGTAAACAAAGTGCAACAAATCCTAACTCAAATATGATTGCCGTGAGATTAGGGTCTAATTGCTTAGGGTTCAGGTGGAATCCGCGGGCTAAATCCTACAGGGCCAATCTGAATTTCACAATCATTCTGTCAAAAGCAGAGCGATGAGAGCCCACACGCTTCCTAACAAGTCATTTTTAACAGTTACAAGCTTCTCACAAAGACCACACAGGGCGTCTAAGAGATGCAAATCTAATCCCTGGTCATTCTCCAGACCTTCAACAAAGATGTGCTAAACCCTAATAGAAAAGAAATCAGTTCTCTGTCACCAGCCCCTGGTAAAATCTATTAGAGAAGGGACAGAGGGACCCAGTTTTGTTTTCCGTGTGAAATATCGGGAGAAGCTCACCCCGAACGAGGGACGGGATTCGATCCGTGGTCTCGCATTCATTTGAATGCTAGAAAAATAGTAAATAAATAAATGAATAATCAACACACAGGCCGACTTTGAAGCCTCGGGTTTTGAATGTAAGGGAAAGCCCCCTCCCCCAGATGGAAATCTCTGCCTCCGAAATTAGTCGGAGACTCATGAAGGGAAGAGAGCGCCCGGGGCTGGGACCCGGCCACGCTGAGTCCGCGCCGGCGCCTCGCTGTCCTCGGGCCGAGTCCAGGCGACCGCGCCGCGGCGGGACGGGGACGCGGGACGCTCCCGCCGCCG
The DNA here is from genome assembly GCA_004027295.1 of Dolichotis patagonum. Classification (NCBI taxonomy): domain Eukaryota; kingdom Metazoa; phylum Chordata; class Mammalia; order Rodentia; family Caviidae; genus Dolichotis; species Dolichotis patagonum. The sequence goes on along the minus strand of PVJX010013438.1, from coordinate 22,928 downwards.
TCTCCCGCGGGCCGCAGCGCGGGGCGCCGACAGCACGGGGCGGGCACCCCGCTCCCGGGAGCGCCGAGCCGCGGGCTGGGCCTCGTCCCGGGACGCGCGACTGTGCTCGGCGGCGGCGGCACCGGCCGGGCGGGCAGCGTCACGCCCGGTGCTGAAAGGGCTGTGATGCCGCTGGAGTAGATCGCAGCGCGCGTGACCCTGTAGGAGGGCAGGGCCTGGGGACCGCGGACTGCAGGAAGCGGCGGGGCCCCCTTCCTCCCCAGCGAGGCGCCCCGCAGCCCCGCGAGCCCGGCCTCCTCCCGCGCCGGGTCCCGGGTCCCAGCTTGCGGACGAGGCTGGGGCGGCGGGGGCGCCTGCAGGAACACACAGGCCGGCCCGATCCGCCCTCCGTGCTGGGAAGTGACTGCGGGCTCCGCGGCGAGGGCCGGGCCCGGGATTGGTTCCCGGTTGCGGCCAAGTCACCCCACCGTGTTCCCAAGCAGCCGGGGCGCCCCGCACGTGACTCCTCCTTCCAGGCAACGCTCGCGGGGTCTAAAGGGGGCGCTGTCTGGCGGCCAGGGTCGAGAAAACTATAAAGCTTCCTTTTTTTCCAAAGGTCTTTCTCCCAACTGCGGGAAGGAGGGTGGGGCACGTGTCCGAAAGAAGTTCTGTCTGCTTCTAGGAAAGTTTCCAAACGACACTACTTTTTTTCTTCTCCCTGCGCTCTGAGTTTCCCCGGTCCCCTCGAAATTGTAAATCCCCAGGCTTGGAACCCTGGAGCTGTCCAAACTGAAGGAGCAGGACTGAGAAGGGAGACAAACTCCAGCCCCTGACCTCTCAGCTCCACAAAGGTTTAATTAGCTCTAACAAGACGGTCCCTATTCCTAAGGCCTGGCAGAGGGAAGGCGGGGTTTGGCCTTCAGGTATATGCCTACTCTCCGTCCCACTCTTGCCTGTCCACCCTAAGTGTATGCCTCAGGCGTGGGCTGTACTCCTTGCTCCCCATATACCGACATTAATTGAATTTGTCCAGACCGAGGCTTCTCTTCGCTTCTTCTATCATTTTTCTTGCTGGCCCTCTGATAGGCTGACCTTGGCCATTCTTTGCTTTTCTTACTCCCCAACTGGCCTCCCATATAGACCTTGCGGGCTTTCATTCTTTAGAGCTTAGCCCATTCACTTTATCTGCTTTTCCTTTTAGTACCGACGTTAGGAAAATGATACCAAATTGCCTGCAAAGTGAGACTGCAAGACTGCAGCTACAAGGCTGGAATTAGACAAGACAGCAAGTAAAGCATAGGCATTGAAAGGAAGAAATGGAAAGTGAAGGAGGGTAAGGAAACAAACAAAAAGTAGATGATCAAGTTACACCGAGCTATAGACCCAAAAATTGAAATGCTCCTGCAGATAATTTGTAAGTCCTGGTGAGGGTCTCCCATAACCACATTGGGAGGCAGGGCAGAGGACTCCCCAGGGAAGGAGGGCTGGAGCTTTTTCTCTTGCCCTGGAACTGCACCTGCAGACTTGGGCCTGTGTGGAAGGATAAGCGCAAATCAACCGTAACTTCCAGAAACAGTCATGGTGACATGGTCTCGGGGAAACTGCTGGATGACTGAAACGTCCTGTCCTGGGAGCCTGCTCTGGCTTTCTGTGGCTCTAGGGTGTCACACTCCTGTGCACCATCTTCTACCCACCCAGCTAGCCCTGTCCCGTGCCCAAGCAGACTAAGTCCTGCCCATTCCAGTGCTAGCCTCACCTTTTTCCAGCTGCAGTTCTGTTCTCATCTGCAGAACTAGGGAATGCAGAGGTTTCCTGTTAAGGAAAGCCTTACCTCCACCGCAGCCCTCCTCTCTGAGGACCGTGCCTCTGGATAACTCTCCCTTATCCAAAAAATAGATTCTGGAGAGAAAAAACATGTTAGAGGGTTTTAAAAGGATGGTAAGAGAAGTGTAGGGGAAAAGGATGCTTTTAGATCCTTGTGGTCGCTATTTGATCCTTGTGGTCCTTATTTGTCCCTATTTGATACTGGGGTTATTTAGGAAGTTTTGCAGAAAATTGAGCAAACCAAGCTAGAAGCTGTACAGAATCCAACACAGTTGCAAACCCACCCATCCCCTACCCTCATTTCTTGGTTGACCATCTTTCCGGGACCTGATACCTTGCAAGAACGTCTAAGAACACAGCATTTGATGAGAACACATCAACCTAGGATTAATAACTGAGCCCCATTTGAAATAAAAAATAGTACCAACATTAAGCATATCCTATTTAGACTGAGTTTCTACTAGGTAGTTCATTAGACATTGTTATCTGAACAGAGGAACCTTGCTTTTCCTTAAGAAAACTTGCTAGAGAAACAGCAGCAGTTGCTGACTTTTATTTATTTATTTTTCCTCCAAGACTGTTCTTTAAGATCTTCTTTGTAAAAATTCGCTTCGGGTTAGATTTGCAGCATTGTCGTAAGCCTGTGAATTAATAGCCTTATGTTCACGGGAATAAACAGATCAAAATTCACGGGACGCTCCTGCTCTCCGCACACCAGACAACCAAGTTTGTGCGGTTTCTAAGAGGCTTGGTGGCTCTGTCGGCAGGCGGCGCGCCGCAGAGGTCGCTCTTCGGGCGGGAACCGGATGGAGTCACCGGCTAGGGTAGGGTGGGGTGGAGTGGGGCGGGGTGGGGGCGACGGGGGACAGAGTGAGCGGGGAGACTGGGGCTGTGCGCTGGGCACTGGTGGAAAAGGAGCGGGCAGGCGGGGTGAGGCCTCAGGATGGGGGTGGGTGGAGGAAGGGAGGGGACTCCGGGCCTGGAAGGAGGAGGCCGACAGCTGCTTCTCTTAGTCCTGGAAATCAGAGTTTCCACGAGACACCATAGAACAGTTCACTATTTCAAGTGCCCACACTTCCCATAGAGACCCTGACAACCAATTGGGAACCTCAAAGCCAGGAAGGGTCCCCTAAGACTTTGGCGGTGGAGCTAGGAGGCCGGGTTTGCCCTTCGGGCTTTCTTCCAGGCTTTGCAACTCTGTCCAGCAGCTTCCTCACTAGTCCCCCCGTCAGGTGAGGGTTGTGGGGCTCCAGTCCGCAAACTTTAAAGCGGGCAACACCGCTAGCGGTTGTTTCTTTAAAAATAAATTCGAATTTTTCATCAAATCTTTTTTACCCAATGCATTCTTACAGAACTGTTAGGCAACCCAGAGGAGGAGCACAGTCAACAGGGTTTCTCTGTCACCTTTCTGGCTGTTTTGCCTCCCAACCATGGAGTCTTGATTTTTTTAAGCAATTAAATTATATATTCAACAGGAATATTCCATTTAAAATACATTGCATCTAAAGACACACAGGTCTGAGGCTTGAAGAAAATATTTAGTGCTCGCCTACGGATTCTGTCACCCATCATCTGCTCGGAATGTGCTCTGTATCTTTTAGCGTGTCCAGCTCTTATGATTGCAAATGGCTCTGTTTTCAAATGGAAATAAGACTTGCAAACTGATTATGTGTATTGAATCAGAATCACTCCCTAGATCCTCTTGTTTAAAATGTATTGAAAAAAGGATGATGGCTGCAGACCTCTGTAACCAGCTCCCTCTCTTTTCAGGGAGGTCGATCTATTTTGCAACTTTTTGCCATTTGAGCATGTTTCAGCCAGATAATTACATGGCCATTGTGTTACCAACCCAGAGCTCAGACATGGTACACACACCGCCTCCCAGTCGTCTTCCAAGCCCTCTCCACCAGCCTACCCTTAAGCACTACATACACACACCACACACTCGTTCACTCCACCCCAACACTGTGACCCAGCTACAACCAGCACCTCAGCTGTCACAACCACCAACGGGAACCCCACACGCTTTACCAGGTGCAATTCCCCTCATCCTTGCCAGTCCTCTCTCCTCTCTTCTATCTTTCCACCTACATGAAAATCTCCACCATTTAGAGACACACAACTAACAGATTTAAGTATTTAGCCATGTCAAGATTTTTGCAACTAGTTTACGTTAATGTGACATTGCAATTGCTCAAAAATGGCCCATACAAGAAGGTTAATGTCAAGGTGCTTTTGTACTACCATAGGTCTCAAAGGGTTTCTCTATCCCCATCTAGGGCTAGATTATGGGCTATGAGGGGGTTGATTCTTTTGGTTATTTATCTTCCAAAGGCTCACCTGTTTGACTTCAGTGTGAAACCAATAGTCTGTGTGGATGTGCAGAGAGGTCTCTGGGCTTTACCTTTTTATGAGATGTAAGTATGACTCAATGCAATACTTCCAAGATTTACTGTCCCTGGGCCTCTCAACTTAGTAGAGCTACCAGGGAGCAGGAGTCAATATTCCAGTTAATACTGCAGGTCTGTGGGTAATAATGAACCAACTACAGCTTTCATCTAACCTGGCTAGAGATGGGAGTATGTGCTCTGTGCACACCTGTAAAGTGAGGGGCTGCAATTCTTCCTGAAAACTAGTCCCAGGCAGAGGGCAGGAGCAAACCCTCACAGCCCAGCAAACCCCCTCCCCCATCTCCATCCAGGCCTCAGACCTCGAGGCACCTTCGAGTGGCCAGGCAGGGAGAGGTCTAATCTTCTAAGGCTTGAGTCTCCTCTGAAAAAACCTGTCACCACAAGTCTGTGTAGAGACTTGGTTCTCAGGAAGCATTTGCAGACTTCATGCTACACATAGGCATAGTGAGTCACTAAACACTGTCCAGGAGTTCTGAGTTAGAGCAGTTAGAGTTAGAGCAGTTAGAGTAAGCAGCCAACTCAGAGGAACCAGCTCAGTCCTCTTCGTGTCATTATGATAATTCCCAGGTTTACCTCTGCGCACACACTCAGCCAAGCGTATGCCAGGAGATCAGGGAAATCAGTAGCGCTCGAGTCAAATAAACACTGGTTTTCCTAGAGCTTTGGACCCTTTAGAGCAGCGTTATTGGGAGGGAGAATGTGAGGCAAACTATAGACTGCCCCGTTCTGGGTGATTTTCCACAGAATGACTCCAGGGCACAGTGACAGGAGAAAGATATTGGAGGACACTTCTCCTGGTTTGACATTTCTTGTTTTGTAGAAATGAAATTATCAACAGTCATCAAAAAAATTGCAATGTTTAACACATGGAGAAATAACCTGTTGTTACTGACAACTGCCATCTAGAAATCAAAGACAGGAGTCCCCTAAACGTGTGAAATTTGTGTGTGTGTCTTTTTTCTTGTTCGACAACATTCAGCCTTTCTCTCTTATTTCTGCTGCTGTGTGAAGGCCACGATAAAGAGGACATTTGCTATAGATGAAGAGCAGAAATGTTTCCTTTTTTTGTTTAGTTTTTGTTAGTAGTAGTATTGATATGAACATGTCTATTAGAGGATAACGTAAGTTCAGCATGGGAGAACAATTTTTGTTATAAATTGTTTCAGAAATTCTCATCCATAGCTGTGTTTCAGGCACTAACTTCAAATTCTTTCAGAACAAATTTTAATATTCCCCAGGCATAATTAGCTCTCCAAGATTTTCCATGACAATGAGTACATATTCCAACTTGAAGTGGGCAAAGCTAAAGTTTGTTTATTTGATTTTTAAGGGAACCAACTCCAGATTATATCTTAATTGAGGTAATAAATGCAATCACTTTAACAGGTTCTGTAAAATCCAATTCTATATGAATTTTTGTAAAATATTGTACAACTATATAAGATATACATGAGTAGAGATGAATATGTATATATTTCTATAAATGCATACATATATATTGTCAAAATTTATATGCAACCACTTATTCCTACACACAGAGTGAACAGAATCAGATGTAAATACTATGTTGGAAGAAAGAGTTCTCTTTATCGTATGCTAGCAACCTCAACATTTATGTTTTATTTATCATTCAGGCAAAGTAATACAATTTATGTTATACTGTTCCACAAGTAACAAAAAGGAATAAAACAGGAAAATAGTTTTGAAACCTCACACTTTCCAAACTTTGCCACAAGTCATAATAACAAAAGTAATAAATGTTTAAGAAGCAGAGATGACACCAGAAACATTGCCACAAGAACCTGGAGAGAGATGCCCAGGATTCCCGCCAAGCTGGGTATTAGGTCACTGTCAGAGAGAAATGTAACCTGCCACTTCATCTATGGCTTCAGGTGAGGAAGAAACTGTATGCCCAGTTTCTGAGCCTGTTCTTCTTCCAGTCCCTTAAGTCTCATCAAACAAAGTTCAGAAACACAACTGTATGGGGTAAGTAAAGGCTCACATCACCTTTCAATAAAGCAGACACTTTACTTCCATTTGTACCAATTCCTGCATCCACTTGGGTGGATAAGCTTGCAGAAAATGGTGACTGGAGTCAGGTCACTCACTGAGGAGACACCAGAAAACTTTCTGTGTTCCAGGTTGCTGCAGACTCCCAGGCTGGGACTCACAGAAAGGGTGGTCAGAAGCCCCCGGAACACAACTGCACAAGGAAACACACCAACCAGCCAGGTAGGCAAGGCAGGGCTCCGCATCTCCTAACTGGGTTCTGGGAGGTGGGAAAACTTCGCTCCTCATCCATCCCAATACCCATGTGCCGCTTCTTTCCATTTATAAAGAAAACTGTGTTTGAAACAAACAAACAAACAAACCAGCAAACCCTGTAAGAACTGTATCATCTCAGATTCACATTTCCCAATGGGCTTCCTAGTTCTTCGCAAATAAAATCACCTGCTCACTCTACTTCCTCACTGTAACAATTGGGGGGAGGAATAGAGAGGGGGAGCTGTGTCTAGAGGACTGCAGACATCCGATCAGAATTCAAGGCAGCGTCTCACAACTCTTCTTGTTTATAGAAAATGAATGTCTGCCTGGCTTGCTCTGGTTGGGAAACGGGGTCAGTCTTTATCAGCACAGTTCACACAGATCCTGGAATTTTTTTCCTTGTATTAAATTGACCCACTTTTAAGATAAAGACATAATAGAAAAAGCACCGACCTTACCTGGTCCCTAATGAGGTGGAAGTCAGAAAACCTCGCTCTCACTTCCTCTCCTCTCGGATCGCCTGAGCCTGAGGAGAGACTCGCGCTACCTGTGCGCGCTGGCGCCTGCAGAGAGCCCCGCACCGGGGCGGGACGCGGAGCAGCGCCCTGGAGCCCGCGCGGCCTCTACAGTCTGAGCATTCTTCCGAGAGAGACTACCAGGCCAGACTCCAGCATTGCCCCTGGAGCTCCCTAGCCCCGGCCCAGGAGGATCTGAACTCCCTCCGAAGACTTCTAGCAGGTCTTTCCCTACGAAGGGCCAAGCGCCAGGCAAATTCGCCTCCTGGGGGACCTGGGGCCGGAGCTGGGCCTCGCCGTCTCCCGGTGCCCAAGAGCTTCCCGGGAGTGGGCCCGGCCTGGCTTGGACTTCACCGGTTACAGTCCCTATTCCGAGCCACCGCCCGGGCTGCCAAGGCATTCCCTACTCTCCCAGCCTCCCAGCCTCCAGGATCCCAACTTGGGCCCCTGTGTTGGCGGCAGCAACCTAGGATCCCTCCCTCCCCTGCCGAGGGCATCTCAGTCCGGCTCCTCTGGCCTCCCCCAGCCCAGCCCAGCCCAAGGCCCGCCAGCCGAGAGGGGCTACTTTCCTTCCTTCCGGGCCCACAGCTCTGGGTTCCCAGGCTGGGGCGGGGGTGGGGAGCCGCCTCGGGATGCTAAACATCAAACAAGCCAAGCTTGGGGTTTCAGGCCCCGAAGCCACTAGAACGGCTCTCCAGGGCTCTCGAGAAAGTCCTCGTGTTTACGTGGCAGTGTGGGGGTGGGGTGGGGGAGAGGAAAAGAGAGGAGGTGGGACGCTGTCTGCAAAATCTCCCCTACTTCGGGAGTGGGGGTGGGATGCTGGGGGGGGTACTTTGGAGGAGGCAAAGTTTTTCAGGTTCTCAGAACAACTGTTTGGTCCCTTCACGGGGAAAGTTTTCTGCTCTTGCAGCGCTCAGCGCCAGGCACATCCGGAATGCTGCTTCCTCCTCCAGTAAAGCTAAAATGGACCTGGGCCCGGCTTGCTGGATAAGATAGGGGACTCCAGGAAAGGAGCCGCGTCGGCTCCCCAGAGGCTGGTGGACCGGGCTGCGTGGGCACAGGGTGTCACCAAGCTCCGAGCCCTCTTGCACCAAGATGAGCACGCGCCTGTTTCTCTAAAGAGACGCTTCAGACCGCGTTCCACGGCTGCTCCCCGCAGCTGCGACAAGTCCTCCAGCCAGGAGCAGAGATGGCTGGACCCCCAGTGATTGATAGGAGAAGAGGCGGAGGCCCTGTTTGTCTTGATCCCATCCGCAGACCCCGCTGAATTCACCTTTTCCCGGGACAAGTAAATAGACTTCAAACTAAGCCGACGGCGGGAAGAAGAATGTGTTTGATAGAAAGTCCACCCTGCACAAGGGTGATAAGGCCCAGAGTACCAAACAACGCCCTGAAACTGTGCCTGGCAAGAGTGGCTGGGGTAGGGGGGTGAGGGAAGGCGGGGTGCGGGAAGGCCATAACGTCCAGGCTTGTGGGGGTTCCAGCTAATCTCTCACCTCACAGAATCTGGTCTTAGAGCCAAAGAGTAGCTGCTGTACCAGCGTGCCCACCGCGGGGTGCCTAGGCCACCTACACTCCTTGCTCCTGAACAACAATCGCTGCCCATTCTAGCACACATGTCCAAACTTGCCTGGTTTTTCCATATGTTTCCCAATCTGCACACTCAGTAGACCCAACCAACCATCCTTCTAGAATCTCCAGGTCCCTTCGGGATATTGGAAACTGGACCACAGTATCCAGGCCCGGTTTCTTCTGGAAGAAAGCCCTTCCTCACCTCCAGTCCTAAGTTATCCCTGGAGAAGAGCCCCCTGGAAGTCTGGGAAGAGCACTGGTAGGTGCGGCCAAGGATGTGGCCAATCTATTTCCCTTGGTGGTGGTGGTGATGGTAAGGAGTTGGGGACAGAGTGAAATGGAAAGGAGAGGAAGAGGAAAGGACACAAGAAAGAAAAAAGAAAGTTGAAAGTTTAGGCGAGAAGCCAAACAAGAATCAATCCCCAAACAAACCTTCCGGGTCTAAAGGAAAGTGCTGGGAGGGGCATCTGTCTGCAGCCCACTAGGCTGCCCGCCCTTTGTAGGCTTATCAAGGGATAACAGCCCATCAAAAAGACCGATTTTTCTGTCCACAACCATTCCTTCTACCACCACCAGGCTTCATCCCTCACAGCATCCTTAACAGTTCCCCCGAGCACATATACCTTGAAAACTGAGACAAGGAAAGTAGAAAGTATCAGAAAGGAGGTAAAATGATTTTTTTTGCTGAAGTGGAGAGCAGGTGGAAGAGTTGGGACCAGAAAAAGACAGTTTGTTGCAAAGATTTAGGAGCCCAGAGGTGGAAACTATGGGAACAAAATGTGAAACAACAGCCCAGAGACTTGCGGTAGGTGCCCTGAGTCGGGCCACCCAGTCCAGCATAGACCCCCCGCTGCGGCTGCTGAACTGGGAGGAGGTATTGAATCCCTGAGCACGGTTTGCTGTTTTTGAAATAAAACACAGAAAGACTTCAGTTTGATTTAAGAAAAAAGCCACCCACCAAATTCTAACTGTGAAGGAACTTGGTTGTGGATTATTTATATACCTGGCTTGATGTTCAAGACTGCAGAAGCAACTCATTTACTAAAACTGAAACTAGTCACTGTTACCTCAAATGGAGGTCCTGATTCACTGTTTGTAAATGTTGCCTCAGCTGTGTAAGACTACAGTAGGTAGTTTCTGGCTTTCTAACAACAGAAGGCTGACTTCGAACATGAGTTCTGTGGTCTCTTTTCCTTCTCCCTCCTCTGCCTCCTCGTAGAAGTAGTTTAACTTTGCTCTTCTCTAGTGTCTCAGGACTGCTCACAGGTTAATTCCACTCAGTCCTAAAGCAGAAAATTCCCTCTTCCCATGGGACAGAATTCCGGGCCTGACCTCCTTAGCGAGTTCAGAATCCTTTGAGCTCAAACCCAAACAGTTCAGATCCCATCAGCCCAGAGAAGAGTTCCCCCCAAAAAGTCATTTAAAGCCAAATCAAAATCAACCAAAAAGATGTTTTTAATCAGAAAAAGAACCTTTTTAATTTGTATAATTTATTAGAAGCATCTTAGGAACTATATTTAAGCCAAATATCTACATAAGTTACAACAGAAAAAGACTGACGTGGCAAATACCAAACTGCCAAATAATATACACAGATTTATCAATGCCCATTTTTAAAAAAATGTGAGGGGCTGGGGATAGGAAGTTGGTTTTCTGGTGTTTTTTTTTAACAACAAAAATGTACAGATTACTAAAAACTAGGCATTTAATCCAACTTTTGACAGGATTTTACAGCTACAAGTTCACATCAAACAAAACAATTTTCTAGGCGGGGATGGCTGGACTGAACCTAAATGGCTAGAGGGCACCTGCAAGGGGCACTTCCTTTGTGTCTTTCACAAGCCGGTTATGTCAAAGAATATTCCCTCTCCCCAGCTCCTGTCCTTCCTTCTTTAAAAAAAAAAAAAAGAAAGAAAGAAAGAAGAAAAACAATCCTGGTATTTACAGGCGAGTTCACTTCGCTGGGAAAGTGTACGAGAGTGAAGTTTGAGGTCATTGGAGTCCAGGTCCGCAACAGTGAAGAGCCTTCTCCAAATTGTTCCCCGCCCCAGCGTGAGGAACCCCTTAAAATCACCGAAAAGACACCCCCGAAGCTGTTTTTTCTATGTCTTTCTGTGTTTAAAGACTCCGTAAGGAACTGAATTTTCTTGGCTGGTTTTATTCTTTTTCATAAAAAAAAATCCACAAATTTTAGAAAGGAAAAAATAAAAGAAAGACGTCCAGCAGTTTGGCCTCTGTGTAGTTTCCCTTGGTCTAAACGTGGACGGGTTCTTAAGAAAAGTCAAAGCGCGTGGAGCAGCGGGTGAACGGTGGTCTGCGTGGCAGGCGGAGGGCAAGTGGTGAGGCAGCGCGCTGGGCGAGGGCCGGCCTCCAGTCCTCTCACCAGGTCCGACCGTATAGCAAGGTGGAGCAGGACATGGTGCCGTAGTCCGAGCCCGAGGAGTTCAGGTGGGACAGGCCGGAGACCTGGCCCTGCAGCGCTGCAGGGCTGGCGGCGTGGTGCGCCAGGTCCGGGGACTGGCCCGCGCTGCCCGGCTGGTGGCCCGGGTGTGCGCCCAGGCCGGCTCCGCCGCTGCCCACCGAGATAGCCGCCGCTGCCGCCTGGGCAGCCTGCGCCTGCTGCTGCGCCTGCTGCTGTGTGTGGCCTTGGAGGCTGGCGGCTCCCGGCGCGGGGGCGCCCGCCTGGCACGGTTTGCCGTCTTTCACCAGGACCGGCACAGCCACGCGGCGCGGCGACTGCTGCTGAGCCTGCTGCTGTTGGGGGCATGCGGCGCCCCCGCCGCCCCCGCCGCCGCCGCCGCTGTCCTGCTGCAGTTGTTGCTGCGCCGCCTTGTCCTTGGCCTGGCGCTTCATTTTGTAGCGGTGGTTCTGGAACCAGATCTTGACCTGCGTGGGCGTCAGGTGGATCATGCTGGCCAGGTGCTCGCGCTCCGGCGCCGACAGGTACTTCTGCTGCTTGAAGCGTCGCTCCAGCTCGTACACCTGCGCCTGGGAGAAGAGCACCCGGCGCTTCCTGCGCGGCGCGCTTGGCAGCGGGGCCATGTTCTTGCTCACGTCCCCCAGCGAGCCCAGGCCGCCCATGCCGCTCATATTCATGCCGCTCGCCGGGCCCATGAAGCGGGAGACTGTAAGCGACAAACGCACAGCGTCGGGCCGGGGCCGGGCCGGGGCCAGGCCGGGCAGACCCTGCCTTCCGCGCCCGTGACCCGCCCAGCCCGCCCCGACGGCGCCCTCTGCGCCTAGGCTGCCCGGTGCCAGCCGCGAGCCCGGCCGCTGGAGCTCGCCAGCGCTGCCCGGGGCGGGGCCGGGGGCGTGTGCCCGAGCGCATCCCGGTCGACCCCGGTTCTCATCCCCAACCCCCGTCTCAGCACCCTCTTGCGCCCCCAAAAGCGCAGAGAAGTGTGTGTGGGAGGGTGAGAGCCCGCTCCTGCTCTTTTTTCACCCCAGCCCTGTTGGGGTTAACTGGTCACAGGCGGCGAATTGAGCTCAGGCAGGGACTTTGGATCCGACGTAAACCTCCAACTTTGGAAGGTCGGGGAAAGAGGGTGCTCTCTTCTGAAAGCGCAAACCCTCGGATGCTTCGCCTCTTCCTCTCCGCTTCTCTGCTGTAGGCCCCGGTGAGGGCACCCGTGTGGCCCGGTTAGGGTCCCCTCCGGAGCCGCGCGCCCTCCCACTTGTCCAGACTTCGCTGCGGAGCGCGCGGGGCCGGGCGCTCCAGTGACGCCGCCGGGCCGCCTCCCTCCCGGCCAGGCCCTGCTCGCCGCGCTCCGCGCGCCCTCGATCCCTCAGCTCAGCTGGGGGCGCCTCCCCCGGCCCTCCGAGGTCTCCCTGCGGAGCGGGGCTCCCCCTTGGCCGAGTCGGAGGGCACTAAGTACCAGCACCTGCCCGCGGGACGCCAGACCCACCAAGTGTCCCTCCCGGGACACCAACCCCCACGCCCGGCAGGAGGGGGACCCCCAGCTCCCACATCCCACTCCCCGGCGCCGTCGCCGGCCGCCCGCCCCGCTGCCCAGCGCGCAGCCCGCCGGCGCCGCGCCCTCCCGCGCTCGGCCCGCAGCCCCGCGGCCCGGCGGCCTCACTTACTGGCCGGGAAGCGCGGGTCCGGGTTGGCGCCGTACCATCCGGGGCCCGAAGCGCTGTTCCGCATGGTGTCCTGGTAGGGCGGCAGCTCGCTCATGTTGCCCAGGTTGCCGTTGCAGTAGCCCCCCACGGCGGAGTGCGAGAGCTGGGGCACCCCCGCCGCCGTCATGTGGTAGGCGGCGGTGACGGCGCCGTGGTGCCCCACGGCGTGCTGCTGCATGGCCGCGGCCGGCGGCGCCGCCTGGCCCTGCCTGTACGCCGCCAGCGGAGCCCCGAGGCCGCCGCCCTCCATGCCCACTTTCTTGTAGCTTTCCTCCAGGGGACTCAAGATGTCAGACACTGAGAACGGAGTCGTGTGCTTTGGACTCATCGACATGATTCGGCGGCGGCTGGAGGAGGAAGGAAGAGGAGGAAAAAAAAGGGAGAGGGGGAAGGCGAAGCCTCGCTACTTTTTTTTCTCCCTTTGCCAAATATTCTGGTGTTACCTTAACGCCGATCTTGTTGGATGTACACGTAACGGAGTGGACCGAGTCCGCCTTAATTGGCTTGAGTGGAGGCTCGGGGGCTGCCTCGCGTTTGTTTTAGCCCGGCGCCAGGTTTTAGGCAGCCACCAGAGGCGGGGCGTAAGCGCTAAAGCAACAAGACAATAGAAGCCTACATCTTGCCCGAGATAATTAGCTTACATGCTGATGACAAGGTAAACACCTTGAAGTTTCACTTGTCAGGATTTTTAGATCAGAGAGAGAGAGAGAGAGAGAGAGAGAGAGAGAACGAGCCAAAGCATTTCTTCCCCCTCCCCTAGCACCCCATCCCCATTTTTTGTGGGGTGCGGGCGGCGCCCGGAGGAGGCGAGGGAGGGGAAGGAGGAGGGGACGCGAGCGGGGAGGGCCGGAGGTGGGGTGGGGAGTAGCCAGGAGGAGGGACGGTGGGGAGGCGGAAGGTGAATGCTGCTTTGCGACCAACTTGAGGAGTTACAAAGTGGAACCGCTCTCCGAAGTGGTCGGGGTTCCCCGGGCAGGGACAGGTCTTGAGGGAGAGGGGCCGGGGCCGGGGCCGGGGTTGGGGGTTCACCTGAGCCTGCCGGGGCTGCTCCTCCCTCCCGCCGCGGCCTCCCAGCCCCGCGCCTTCCCACCGCCTCCGCACCACATCGGGCTGCGCTGCGCCGAGCCCCAGTCGCCACCAAACGATCGGGAGAGTCTGGGGACGAGCCCTGGGGCCGCACTGTTGGTCTAGGTGTCTGTCAGTCTGTCTGCCTCTGCTGCCGCCGTCCCAGGGACACCTCTGCTCCCCGCCCCCTCTCCTCTTACCCGAGAGATTCCCGGCGGGCGGAGGGGAGCTGAGTAAGGGAACGACTGCCGCCGCCGCCACCGCCGCCGAGAGGTTGTCGCGGGTCCCCGCGCCGCCCGCCCACCCCACCCCCAGCTCGAGCTTCCCAGCGGGCCGGGCCCCCCGCACCACACCCCCACACCCCGCGCTCGCTCCCCCCCCCGCCGAGGCGTGCGCCGGTGGCCTTGGGGGCTGCGAGGCTGGTGGGGGTGGGGCGCCGGCGCGGGGATCCGCCAGCCGAGTGTCCCATGGGAGCCCATCTGGGGTCCCTGACCCTCGGCCCGTCGCCCGAACTCGCGGGATTCTGGGGCCGAGGCGGACTTTCTGAGGACATCCCAGCCCCAGCCCTGGAGCCCAGACCCTGCGCTTGTCCCCTTTAGGGAGGACCTGCGGGGCTGCTGTCCCGGGGGCCTGAGCCCCAACCCCGGAGGACCCGCTGGCCAGGAGGGGGCGAGGACCCTGGCGCGGGCAGCCCAGCGTGGCGGAGGATGAGCTGCGCCTCGGCTCGCCTCCGCCCGGAGCTCAGCCATGCAAAAGTGCACTTGCTTCCCCGGGAATAACCAAATATCTTTGTTTAAAGTGGCGGCGTAAATGGCCAGTCGCTTTGTGGCCACGCTGGATATTAGTAGATGAGGATCATTCTGCTTCAATTGGGCTCCTCTCATCCGGCAAGCAAGAAACTGCTTAGGAGGAAGTGGGTTTCCTGTCTGCGCGTTCCCAGGCTTCAAGTGTGAGCCCCGCGCCTTGAGGGTCCTCCGACGCCTGGCGAGGGGGAGCGGTGGGCTGTGCTCCCCGGCGGGGCTGTGGGGCGCCAGTTGCGTTGCTGGGGCAGGCCAGAACCGTCGCCTAGTGAGCTACACGGCAGAACCCTGCCTGGCGTGGATTTTGAGACCAACTCCATCTTTCCCCCCTTGGATTTTAAACATTTTTCATCGTTGTTGTTTGTTTTTGTTTTCCTTTCTCTTTGGCTCTTTGAGCTTTCCCAACGCCTTGGGGCCAGAGGGCAGAGTGCTTTCTGCCGGGCAGGTGCCTCCCAGCACTTCGGAGGCCAGTCAAGAAGGCTTCTCGAATTTGGATTTTGTTTTCACGTTTTCTTTCTCCTCCTTGTAGTGAGGGAGCTCCCGATAATGAACAGGCAGTTTGAACTATTCACCTGCCTAGGCTCCCTTTTCATTAATAGCATTTTACAGCACGGAAAGTTGTTCTGCTTATTTGCGTTTTAAGATTTCGATCCTTTCCTTGAAGCGTGCTCTGAAGTCCCTCAATACAAAGCCAACTTCTACACTCACATTCGCTTTTCTTCCCCACCAACCTCCCTTACCAGGGTTCCAGAAAGCTCAGGAGATCCTGGAACTCCTATATGGGCCCAGGTTTTCCCAGGTCTCTGCGCCGGTGGGGCAGTGGACCTTACAATTTTCTTTTCTTTCGCTTGGTGATGACCTGCAGCTTGCATTGCTAAAGACAGGTACCAAACCTACCTCTGTGCCCTTCTCTTCCAAGTGTTTGGCGGGGGGGGGCGGCGGGGGGGGCGCTCTCAGGAAGAATTTAGATCCTAACAGCTGTGCTTTGGTCAATATGGTGTCTAGGGAGCAGCGAGGGAAGGCGAAGCTGGGCTCAAGTGAAGGACAGAAAAGAGTGAGCAAAGCAGAACACGGACTTTGTCTGGAGCCACAGCCCAGACAGGCCTGAGTCCTACCTGGGCTCTTACGAAGGTGAGGTGGTCTTGTGATCCCCCCCTCTGATTTTACCTAGTAAGTATAAGAAATTCCAAGTGTAGGAGGACATTCTACAAACACCCAAGTCTCTAAGCCACTTAAAAATGGAGTCAATTCTTCGAAAGGCTTTTTATGAGATTCAAGTAAGATTGGGCACATCAGAGAGTGCTTTCAGAGCTTTGACATTTTTAAAAGTTCATTGCCAGAACCTGAGGTTTCTGTAGTTGTTCTCATGAGTATATCCTCCCTATCTCTAGAGTTCCAGACCTAATGAAGAGTTTGGTGAATCTTCCACACCACTAGGTCATGCTGCTCCCACTTTCCTCTGCTTTCCAGCCCCACCCCTCTGCAGGATCTGGGGCTCATATAGCCTCCTTAGCTCCCCAGCCTTGGTTTCCTGGCCTCCAGGAACACCACTAAGAACCAGAACCACGCAGCAGGTGGTGGGTCAGGATGCTGAGCCCGGGATCAAGGGAGCGGGGTCTTGGTCTCTGTGAAATTAGCCCTTTTTCCCTTTGAACGTTGGTGCACTACACACACACACACACACACACACACACACACACACACTAGCACCACTGGAGCTCAGACCTAGGCTGGGCTTCTGCAGTGCCCAGCACAGGCCCTAGGTGCCTCTCCTCACCTTTGCCTTTCATACACACTGGCCACTCCATCTTCTTTGTCACACACACACTGCACTGCTGGCTGAGGAAAAGGCTGATATCTGTATTTCCAGGCTCGTCTCTTCAGCGAGAAATAGGCCACATTGTCTATTTCTCACTGAAGAGCATCCTTTCTATCTACCACTTCCCTGACTCATCCTGAATAGATCAGGCCTCAGTGAAATCAGTGGCTTTTCCATGGTTTCGGTTACGTTGGATAATTTAGTCCACCCCCGAGTCATCTTCCTTGAACCTGAAGCTAACTTGCTCCAGCTGGAGTGAGTACAGCTGAAAACCGGCACCGCACTGGCTCTTCGAAGCTGCAGCTTTGCACTAGTGTGCGCTACCTGGATCCCAAGCACACTCTGCTAGGTTGCCTGCTACTAGGCCAAGAATCAAGGATCTTCGGAGGAGCAGGTTGAAGTCTAGCCCCAAAGCAGTGAAATCACCACCAGCGTTTGCTCACACTATGTGTCGGGTGCGAAACTCACCCCCTCCCACGCCATGTGGTTTGGAAAGACAGGAACAAAACAGGGTAGTGTGCAGAGGAAGGGACCCTTTCTCACCAACCCTCACATCTGCCTGGCCTTTCCTGGTCCTTCACAGTACCCCAGGGCACTAAGTGTTGCTTTTCTTTAAATTTTATCAAAATTCATGATTCAACCAATAAATATTTATTTCCAGAAAAGCTATACTACACACAGCACTTGGTCTGAAAAGTCAACTTTCAGCAATCAAGATGCATCTCTTTCTCATGCAGAATTTATATTATAAACCGGAAGTCACTCGTGCAATATGGAGTGACTGGAAGTACTACATTTGTAATATACCTGAATTGCTGCAGTGACCAATGGACAGGTCGAGTGCTGGAATGCAGTTCTTTGAGTGGGTTTCTGCACCTGTCTTTTAGTCTTAGATAGTGGGATGACCACTAGGGTAGAGTTAGAGCCCTTGATTTACAACTTTCCAGCTGTGTAATATATAATCTGTCCCCAGAAGAATTATAGGAGCAACTACTATCTCAGCCAGAGAAAACTAGCTCCCCGTCATTTCCTTGCTCCCCGTCAAAGCCCCCAGTTAATTCAAGTTAAGTTAAGGAAACAAAACCTCACAGCATCTATTTTCTGAGCTGCAAATATGGTCATAACCTAGTGTGTACCAGCTGCCTAGATTGTTGTGCTAGGGACTCAGTTAACTCAGGATGAGATCATATCCCTGAGTTTGTAATTCTTTGAAGTCGATAGCAAACGGAAGATCATTGTTTCTGATTCTGTGTTTGGGGCTTATAGAAACTGTGAATCCCAGCCTCTGACCCTCAGTGAGAAGCGCTTGGGCCCTTCCCACGCTCCCGCCAGGTGTGTAGGCTGGGCTGGGCTCACTGATGCCAAGGAAGCTACCCTGCCCAGGGAGGGGAAGACAAAAAACGAAGCCCTGCGCTGGAGCTGGAGGTCGCTGCTTGTCAACCCCGAGATCCGAAGACAGCCTTTAAAGGTGCCTTACTAGTTTCCGTCGCTAAAAGGTCTCCAAGGGTCTCTCGCCTGCTTTCCCAGGAGGGGAGCGCACCTGTGAGGCTGATAACAGAGCTGGCCTGCTTGGGCAGATGCAGGGCCCAGAACAGATTCTCTGCTGCTCCTCGTCCCTTTGGCTTGACCACCTTTGAGGGAGATCCTTTTACGGATGGTAGTTGTGGTCTCTGGGTAGACCGGGATGAGATGGGCTGCGGAGGGCGAGGATGCATCCTGGGGGACTCCTGCGCCTCCCTCGCCTTCACTGTCCTGAGTGGGAGGTGCCAATGAAAACCAGACACCCTCGGAAAGGAGAGTCCCGCCTCGGCCTGGGGGTAGAGGGTGGGTTCTTTTGTCGGGTCAAGCCCTCCTAGAGGTTGACACCTTTTTGATGCCACAGTTCAAACCTCGACCTAACTAGTCTCAAGTTATGCATTCAGAGCCCCTTTCTCCACGGACTCCAGGGACGCCCCCTGGTGGGAAGAAGTTTGGGGTAGGAGCGAATTGGAGATTAAATTATCAAGCAGAGGTGTGGAAACAGCGCTGGAAACACCCTTTGAAATGAGGGAAACCAAAACACGTAAGAGGTGGCGAGCTCGGACCTGAAGCTCCTTCGAAAACCCAGCGTCACCTGGCCGCACAGGAGGGAGAAGAGCGGGGCTGAGTCCTAGCTGCACAGAGAGCTCGATTCCTTCTTTTCCCTCTCAGTTCTTTGTTACTGTTAATCAAGAGCCTCTAAATTGGAGAAAGAGCGGACCGTAGGGGTTCTGGGAGTACTTTGCGGGGACAGAAAGCCCCCATCTTCTGGGTGCGCTCTGGGTGCGCGCAGCTAAAGCAAAGTTTTGCAGGTGCTCAGAGATCTAAATGACAGACCCTGGAAGGGCCCCGGTGAGGGCGCGACTTTTCGCCCCAGGAAATGTGCAGCCTCGTTCAGATTTAGAAGGCAGCAACCTGGCGGCGCTTTCTGCAGCGCCTACAGCGCGCGTTCGGCGGCCTGGAGAGTTTACGCTTCCGCGGAGTCGCAGCAGCGCGGTGCTTCTCTTCTTCACTCCTTCTCTCCTCTCTAACATTCTGCTCTCGCCCTTCCAGATCCTCCTCGACAACACTTGGCTGGGGGAAATTCAAGTGGCCACGGTACAGACCTAAGGCCAGCTTCTGGCATCTGAGAGCCTCAGGGCTTTTGGGACAGGACGCAAGTTGGATTCTCTTTCGCAGCCCAGGATTGGAGGGCTGACAATTGCAGACTCAGATGAGCCGCAGTTCCCTCTACCGGCCAACCGAGGAACGGCAACTTTAGAGTAGGCCCAGAAGCTTTAGAGCTTCTAGGTCAAGCGCAGGGAGACAGGCAGGCTTCAGAGTCTGGTAGATTAACCTGCCACGCATTCGCTTACCCTAGCTACTCACCGTATTGTCCATAAGCCCTGTCACATATCTTTCCATAAGCCCACCCAGGGCTACTGCAACATAAGTCATGATTGACTTGGGATTCATCGCCAAGCCTCTTGCACATGCTATTTGAAAGAGCTTGTGTGTCTAGCAGGAACATGAAAACTACTGTGATACCTAAATACCTCACCTAATTATGTTTGGCCTTGGGGGATTTCTTCTTCAAGGCCGAGGGCAACTGGACATATATTTGGTGGTCAGTGGAGTAACTGGGACTACCTGCATTTCTAAAATCTGGACAAATCAACAGTTTTGTTTGACAGATTGTGCCAAAAGCAGTAGGGCCAAGAACCCCTCTCAAAATAACTATCCTAGGACAGGTGGTAGTGCTCCAACTTTCCCACACAGGTTTCTCCCCAGGTTCCTCCACTCTTTGAACCCTTGTCAGGACAGAATCCTCCTCACTCCACACCCCCAGTACACCCATATTACCCTGTCCTTTCCCCCTCGGCCAGAATATCATCCTTCTCACACTCATAGCTAAGTAAGAGCCTTCTTTAAAAAAATCAGCTTGTCTTTCTATAATTAGATAGCTGACACACAGGAGTTAAATGCATGTTTGCAGGATAGACAAATCTCTATTGCCTTTCTATGTATATTAATAAGACAAATCATTTTAATTAAATGATTTACTAATTTTCTCATGTGTTCTTTTGGGATAGATTGTAAACTTTTTGATTTTCAGGATCACTTTGAAGCACTTAGATGTGTTCTTTAATAGGTACCCAGTATTCTGAAGTATTCGATGCGATTCATCATTTCTTCTTGAAATTCTCTCATTAGTTTCGGAGTTGCTGAAACCTCTGCTCCTGATGTTTCTTTTCAGAATCCATACAGTACTATATGCCAGTGATGGGGAATCTTTTAGAGCTTTCAGTGATAACTAACAGCCCACTGTGGCATGTGTGTCATAGGTTCACCACCACTTCTGTATTCCTATCTTCATGGCTCTTTGACTGCTGCCTATTGCTGATGGTTCCCAAATTCATGTCTCCAGTCAACCTAGTGCTTCTGACCTACATTTCCAGTTTAGCTCTTTATGTGAATGTTCTCAAAATCTAAGATATCCCAATCTGAATTCGCAATCTGTCTCAGCACTTGATTCTTGGCTTTTACCTTATGTGGTACAGGGTACTGCACCAAGGACTTCACACATGCCAGGAAAGCTCACTGCCACTGAGCTACATTCCCCAGATCTGTTTCTTTTTAGTTTGAGCTAGAGTCTTGCTCAGTCAGGCTGGCCTTGGAATTTTTTATTTTTTTAAACTTTATTTTAAATGGAATAAAACAAAACAAAATGAAACAGAACAAAGCCAATCAAAACAAAAGAATGAACGTGATGCAGGACTTCAAAACAAGCTAATAGGAAATGAACAATGGCTACCACAATGCCTCTTGTAATCTTCAAAATAACTGTTCATACCATCAGACACAATAAAATCAAACAAAAAAACCCAGAATAAAAGTAATCAAAATAAAACAGTGAAGATTATACAGGACTTCAAAACAAGCTAATAGGAAATGAACAATGGCTACCACAATGCCTCTTGTTATCTTCAAAATAGCTGCCCATACCATCAGACATAATAGAATTTAACAAAACAAAACAGAATAAAACAAAACCAAACAAAACAATGAAAATGATACAGGATTTCAAAACAAGATAATCGGGAATTAACAGTGGCCATTACCTTCCTTTTTTAGACATTTCCTCCCCTATCACTTTCACCATATGTACTCTTTCAGTTTTTTTTATACTAGGGAGACAACTAACTCCTTCAGTTTTTTTTTAAAGAGGGTAAAATTAAACATAACAAAACAGATCATAAGAAAACAATGTAAGAAAGAGAATTGAAAGCAAGACCACTAGAGATCTTCACTGTCTATCATATTGTCTCTTGTTTTCTTCCAAATAGTTGTCCATATCTTCACACACAGTGAATTCATACCGAACAAAATAGTATTAAACTGATCAGAATAGGATGATGAAGGCATTTTAGGTCTTCAAGACCAGATAATAGGGAAGTCAACAATGGCTGCCATAATGTTTCTTGTTCTCTTCAAAATAGTTGTCCAAACTGTTATGTATGTTGAAATTAAACAAAAGAATCACTCTAATATCACTCTGAACATAGAATAATAGTGTTGCTAGATTTTATATCATGATGCTACAGAATTAGCACTGGGCATCTTAGTGTCTCTTTTTCTTCAAAGTATCTGTTCATTACATCATGCATTATATAATCAATTCTCATACACTGTTTAGAAGTTCTATGCATGCACAAGTATCTACATGTATACCTGTTTTTTCTGTATTAGAAGGAAAACCAAATCAAAACAAGACAACAAAACAAATTCCTAGAAAAACATGAAACGAAAAAGACATATAAAACCACAATACTAAGTGATCTACAGTAATTACTATGATGTCTCTTATTATTTTCAATAGAATTGTCTATATTATCAGGCATAGTATAAGTGAATATAGCAGTACATAGCAATATTAATAAAAACAAAACATTGCAGACATTATAGGACTTCAAAAGTGTTAATTATCAAACCAGAATGGGTATCTTATTGAATCTTTTTTTTTATATACACATATGTGTTATTTGCACATGACATACATACAGAATATGTGAATATAGCACAAGTTTAAAATTCACATAAAATATGAAAGGAAAACAAAGGAACATGCAGCGAAGTCAGAAATAAAAATTTGAGTGGCATGTAAATTCAATTGTAATGGTTATAGCAGATAGCAAAAATTTTTAAAAAGACAAAAGAATCCTAGTCTCTACAAAGTTTTGCATTGCATCATATATATATATATATCTCTCTCTCTATATATATATGGTTGTTCAAGAAATCTAGCAAATGCCATTGGTTTTAAAGATCAGGCAGAAAATTCTTTCATGTTAAGAAGATACTGTGTGAGAAATAAAAGTTATTGAATTAAATCATCCTGTTTAAAAATAATAAATAAAAATTATTATATGCATGCATATGTTTACAAATGTGATTGGCAATGTAAAACTGAGTAACTGATGACTAGAGGACAGAATGTTACCTCTTTTTTAAATTAAATAATTTTCTGACAGCACGAAAAACAAACAAACAAAAAAAGAAGATAGTGTGTGAAGTAAAGGGCAGGCTTTGACAATGACCTTAAGAATAATTGTACAAAGAGTTTTGGAGATTAGTTGATAATGAACTTCATAGCACTGCTTATTATTTTAAGACATTATACAAAAGTAAAATGCACCTGAAAAAGACACAAAGTCGTGTAACCATTGAACCATGCTTAAATGTGTTTGTAGGTACCAATGCCCCATGCTTCCCATCTAGCCAAGTACATGGACTGTGCATGCTTCAAGCAACCTTTAGGTACTAGATGGGAGAAAGTAGCTAGTGAGTCTATAAATCACAAAGTGCTGTAGAACTGTGCATAGCAATTCCTCTGGTACCTGTAATGCTCACCAGAAATCTCACTTAGGCCCATGTTTGTGGAACTTGTTATGAAGCAACTCAATAGACTTGGTCCTGACAAAATGAGTTTGTAAAGATTTAAAGGACTGTTCATCTTAGAAATATCTGTGGTTTAATAAGCAACTCTTGAAAATCCAAA
>PVJX010013437.1:0-47469 GCA_004027295.1 Dolichotis patagonum | reverse complement strand
ATCCAAATAGCCCAGGCCACTCTACGGGTCCGAGACTTTCGGGTCCCAAAGAGACAGCCCGAGATGCTGCTTTCTGGGAGCTATCCATGTTGATTTATCCAAGCAAGCCATCAGTAACTTTTTGGTGGAGTAATAGAGAAACTCAGTGTGCCTTCATCTTCTGAGACCAGACCACTTGGCCTATAGCCATCAACTGACTTTCCATAGACCCGAGCCCAACTGGGAGCCACTAGATAGAAATAACAACTGCTCTGAGTTCTGAGCTCTTCTGGTCCCTCTCCAAGATGGCTCCTGGCCAATTAGTCTCTCGCATGGAATGACTGGGCCCTCAGCACTCACTGCCATCTAGTGCAATCCTTCATATCCACACCTCCCCTTGACTGCTGTGTCTCTCCATGGAAACCTCTGTGGTTACCATCACTGTGTGTCTAAAGGTTTGAACCATTCATCTTGTGTAGTGAGCCCACCTCAGGGAGAAGGCACTGCTAGTTTCCTCCTTCTTCATTGAAGTTTCTCTCTTCACTCTCTCCATGGGCTTTAATTCACATTTGAGGTCCTTCCTAAGTCTAAGGGACCCACTTTGCTCCTTCTTGTCTTCCTCACATTGGTATACTACAGTATCTGGACAGCAACTCTCAGAGAGGCTCTTTCTCTGTTGCTTACCACTCTGCCATCTTGCTTCTCCTTGAACAAAATGTCACAAACATGGTTCTAAAGAAAATACAAATGCCAGCAGTAAAGATAAGAGGAAAACTGTGAGAAAAATGCTAGAGTTTAAGAAAGAAATTATTGTGAAAAATGATTTTTTAAGTGTAATTTTTGGGCCTCAGAACCAATTATTTGATTTTCATTATTTCTTATAGGAAAAAATGTTCTGTTCCTGAATGTTTTGGTCTTCAAACATGAATTTGAAATGAACTGAGTTCAACAAGTGAGATATCATTGTACTTTTAACAACCTTTTATTTTTCTTTCTTAACATGGAAGTCTGCTATTTTTCTGAATAACCAGTTATCTCCTGGTGCATTCTTTCTTCTACTAGCCTACAATTTCCACAGAGGCATCAAGCTTTCTGTCTTCTTTTCTGCCATATTTCTACTGTATAACACAGTGTTGAGTATATTATAGCATGTGTCCTAATATATTTGCCTGAACATATGAAAACTAAAGAAGTTATTTAGGTCAATTACACACTCCCAACCTGATCTTATCTTTTTAAATATTGTCCACCTAGGAAAGTTTTGGATGCTCTGTCCTAAAATCCTCTTATTAGCAGAACAACACAAGCTATATGAGTAGGAGTTGAACCTTCAATTTCTCCAACATTCATAGGATTTTTGTGAAGAGCAGAGGTTGAGTATATGGAGGAAACACTCCAGAAACTCAATTTAATGGGGAGTAGTTGTGTTTCATGGATGTAGTAGAATGGCAGTATATTAAAAAAAAAAGGTCAAAAAGGGAGAGGGGGAAGGTCCACTTGTTGTAGGCTATTTATTAATTCATCCATGTAGTTAATAAACCAGAGTTTAGGTCTCAATCTAGGAAGTTCATTAAACCCACATTTGCTTAGGATAGGATTGACAGTATAGGTAACCTGAAGTTGAAGAACAGGTTGTTCCAGTCCTGAGAGGAGGAGAGCCAAGCAGTGCACTGCAGAGGTAGGTAGTGCATAGTTTATTGCCTTATTATTGTCCCTTCCAGAAGAAACATATTTTTGAGGTTGTATATAATTAATGATAATTACATGAGTGAGAAAAGCATAATTTTAATATTTAACAAAGGACTATGTTACTATGGACCAAACTAAACTAAAGGACTATGTGAGTTTATAGTTGAGATGATTATTATATTTAGTAATGGGTAAAGATTTTATAGAGACATTCATTAGGAAAAACTCCAGAGAATCTAAAATGTGTAAGACAAAAAGAAGATGAGGAAAGAGCACTCCTGGAAAGAACACTAGTTTTGCAGTTATAGAAGTGGATTTGATTAATTTAATGGTTGATTGCTATTGATTGATGCTGGATCCATCCCATCCATGCATGTGCTCAGTAAGTATTATTGGCTATCCACTAGATGCCAGGTACTTTTCACATTTTGGAAATATGGCAGTGATCAAAAGAAATAGTGATTTCATTCTATTATAGGTTGATCTGTGAGCCTCAAAATTCATATGTTGAAGTCTTCTTGTGTAATATTTCAAGATGTGACTTTCTTTAGAAGTGGGGTTAATATTGTGTAATTAATTAAGATTAGGCCACGCTGGAGTAGCAAGATTCAATAGTCCAATATGACCAGCATCTTTATAAATTGGAAACCTGTATGAAGGCATCCATGAAAGGAGAAGATAACATGAAGAAAGGCAGAAATGTGGATGATGTTGACAAAGCCACCAGCCAACAAACACCAAAGGTTGCCCTCAAATCACCAGAAATGGGGAAATAACCATGACACAGACTCTTTTGCAGCCCTCAAAAAGAATCAGCTCCACCAACAACTCACTCTAAGAGCTCTAGCCCTCAGAACTGAAAACATTATTTTTTTTGCAATTTGTTAATTGGCTGTTGAGTTCTTGAAAGTTACAAAGATTCTGACTTTGCTGTCAATTTCCACTCATTGCTTCAGTCAGTTCTTCATGGGTGTAAAGGTTGATTGATTTTTCTCAACTTGAGAAGTTTAACTATCAATTAAGCAATTCTACAGCCTAGGATGTAGAGGACCTGCCCTAGGGCAGCTCATTGCCAGGATGGTATAAAGGAAAAATGAGGAAAGACAGACTTCTTTCTGTTCTTCAGAGGAGATCCAGTCTCACCTTTAGCTTGGACATCATCTTCTGGCTTGCAACATAGACTATTCTGTGTCTGGAGTAGACTCTTCAGACTTCTGTTGCAGACCCACAGGCCTTGTGGTACAGACTTGCATGGAACACTGCAGGGAGCTCCAGATTTTGGACGGAAACTTTCGGCCTCTAGCATGGAGATGCCCTCTGCACACTTCCTCATCCAACTCTGTGGCTTACAGTCTCATAATTTCTTACACATTGTATATCTTGTGTTATATCACTTTCCCTAGTAAAACACTGACTGATAAAATGGGTTTCCATCAGCAGCCCATGACCCAGGCTGACTATGCTTTGCCTGACAGGTAACCTCTCCATCCTGCCCCAGGACTCTGGATTCAGCCTGTCATTCACATTTGCACCTGAGAACGCCAGGGTAGGATGCACTCCATGGGGTCAGCCTCATGCCCTCAGAATGACTTCTCTCATTGTCCTGTGGTGGCCAATGTGATTTCATCTTTCCAATAACCTCTGTGATGGTTGATTGATTGTGTTAACTTGAGTAAGAGAATTTTAACTAGATTGGTTCAGCAACTCCATGTCCTACAGTGTGGAAAACCCACCCAAGGGCGACCTACCACCTGGATAAAGAAATGAAGGAGGACAGATCTGCTTCTGTTTCATCAGAGGAGCTTCAGTCTTCCCCTTCACCTTGGACATCAACTGCTGGCTTCTAGCTCAGACTCTGCGGCTCCTGGTGCAGATGCTCCAGTCTTTCTGCACAGACCCATTGGTCACCCCACACGGACTCACACAGGACACCGCAGTGAGCTCAAAAACCTTCAGCTGAATACTTCAGTCTCTAGAGTGCAGACAGACCCTTTGCAGTCTTCATCAGTGACTCTGGGTGGCCACTGTAAGCCAATCTTGTAAATCCTTACGTATTTGGGTATCTCGTCTTACATCTGTTTCTTTAGTAAACACTGACAGATATAACCTCTTTCTTCTTCCTTGTCTTCCTCATTTCTGCTTTCTGGAGTTGTGCTCCTTAACGAAGTCACACAGCAGTGCTTTTGGGTGAACTCTCCTAAGGTATTGTATTTCACAGTTACTTTGTTACTCTTTTTATAGAAAACGGCCTCATCTGGAATACTTCAAGCGTTTTCTTCTACCTGGAGTGAGTAACTCTGTCACAGTCCTTTTTCAGTTTTCTATATTCTTTTCTTAGCTCTCAATTTAAATATTACCATGTCACATTCGTGTACTATCGGGTCCTGACCTAGATCCCTGATCTCTCAAGTGAGTGTACAGCGGAGGTTAAATAAAATGCAACAAGTTATATGAATTTTTAGGACTCCAGGAGGGTCAAAGCCCTTTACTTAAGCTCGAGATTCTGAGGGCTAAGACTAAAACTTCTCTGGATTGGCCCACTTTATTAGGACAAAAAGCGGGGAAACTGAGGAATGCACAGGTCATGAGCAGGACCTTGGGAGTCACTTCAAAGACTTCTCCAAGTAGTAAATTATGCCAATTTAGGAGAACAGTCCTATCTCCAACTGAAATTTATGGTAGGCTTGATACTGCATGAGTAATTTAGTTACAGTCTCTATCTTGTTAATTGGGGTTGGAGCCAAGTGTCCGCAACTGTGGCCTTATCTTGCCCTTTGAGGTATCTCTGGCCTCACAGGCCACTGCAGGCCTCAGCCAGGACCAGTGATTCATAGAGGTTCACTTACTATGAATCAGCTCCCAGGCAATGGGCTGAGGCCTAGGACAGACTCACAGATAAAACAGAAAGCCAATTAGTAAAATTTAAATCCTGCTCAGAGCTATTTCGTAGTGGTCTCCAGCAATATACTACTGACCTTTATCGAGAACTGATAATTTTTCCATCTCTCACATGGGAACCTGGTAGTTGTCGCCCTATGATTGGCTCTCTGGCTGTCTTTGACTCTAACCTGGGCACCTATGTCTACATTCTTTTTTTGGCCATTTGATTTCTTTGTGTTCGTTCATGATGAATAAGTGTGTGTGTGTGTGTGTGTGTGTAGGACTTATGGAAAGGGAGTTTAGAGTTAATGATTAAGTAAGGGGGACATGTGTGTATCTGGTGTAATAAAATACAGATGTTAAAGTGACAATACACATATAACATGTATAGGGGTGTGTGTCTTTTCCATATTAAATAAGAGTCTCCTTTGCATTTTGTCAGAGGTGGGTGAGGGAGACTAGTTATTCTGTTCTTTTATGTTTCCTGCCTGCTTTGCTTACTCTTTCTGATAATTATTATAGTAATTTCATTATCTGGCACCTTTCTAAGTCTTGTGTGTATCTCCTTTATTGTCTTTCTCATTGCTGCCACCATAGAGCCTAATTTAGAAACAAAAGCTGCTTTCAGTAAGAGTCCCTATTAATTTTAAATAAAGCTTTTCTCTTTTCTTTACGTGGGAGCTGCTTTTCCCTGCACCATGAAATTTAAGACCTGGTTCATTGACCCATATATTTGAGAAACTTTTCCTTACCCATTGAACATACCCAAAGATAAATACTCTGCAATTCTTAATAACATGGAAGAGGTATCAGATTTTGTGTAAGCTCAGTACTGAAAGAGTTCGAAGTTGAATGTCCTTTCCATGAGGCATCTGATTGTCTGGTGATTAGTGATATCATCCTGCAATCATTTTTTTGCAGTGATGCATGGTTCCCACTGGGTTCTTGTTGTTTATGATACATTTGGGTTTCAAATCCTTAGAAATGGATAATAAAAAAGGAAAACATTGTCTGCTGACTCTTATTTTTTTGTTTGTGTCTTATTTTTCTTGTCTTCCCTTTTCCTATTAAATGGTACACTGAGGTAGAGGAAAGCACTTTTCTCTGGAAATAGCTGAGAAGAAAAAGTAATGGCAGGAGGAATATCCTCATTGTATAAAAGGTAAGAATGAATTGAATGTGATGAATTTCATCTTAGACAAATGTATTGTCTTTATTCCCTTAGTTAGGAAGAGTTACACCCAGATTTAAACAAAGAAGGAAGGAAACCTATCCACAACACTAAAGACCTAGAAAATCTTATTAACTGATTTATTTTTAGTGCATTTATTTGCAAATGTTAGGTACTGTAGTGGTTGATTGATTGTGTCCACTTGAGACATTTGTTTAAATGGGTTTAGCAACTCTACACCCAAGGGTGTAGAGGAAGACCCACCCTAGGGTGGCTCATCACCTGGAGGTGTAAAGGGGAAGGAAGAAGGACGAATGCATTCCATTCTTGGGAGAAGCTCCAGTCTTCGCCTTTTGTTGGACCTTGTCTCCTGGCTTCCAGTGTAGACTCTTCAGCCTTCCGACACATACTCTTCAGCCTTCCATCTTATAGCCATCAGCCTTCTGTCGCAGACCCATCAGCCTGCTGGTGTGGACTTGCATGAGACACTAAGGTGAACTCCAGGCCTTGGATTGAATCCTTTGGCCTCCAGTGTGTAGACGCCCTCTGCAGGCTTCCTCATCCGACTCTGTGGCTGACCATCATAAGCCAATCTTGTTTCTTTTACATCTGTATATCTTGTGTTATATCTGTTCTCTCTAGTAAAACCCTGACTAATACAGGTACTTTGTGAAGAGAATGGAAAACAAGTAACTAGAACTTCTTTAACTTTGCATTCTTGTCCACATCTTTGTTGAGCTCATACTATACACAAGATAAAGCAGTAGTACACACAATAGAAGACATTTAAAAGAAATTCTATGATACCAAAAGAATGTGATATCACAGCACAAAGTAGAGGCCCCTAAAATGTGAAAGGAGGTTAAAGAAGAGCACATTACAATTTGTGACTCTCAGAAATCCTCAGATTTGAATTCTTTTTTCTTGTTCATGAGTTAAGGTGATTAAAATTTGTGTGACAAAACATATGAAGAAAATATGTTTGTAACAAATGTTATAATTAAATTGTTAATTAAATTATTTTGCTTTACATCTCAAGGGAAAACATTCAGTAAAAAATTTGTACTTCATAATTACTAAAATGTAAACAATTAATAAATTGATTTCCAAGTGACTTGCTCCAGATTACATACTTA
The DNA here is from genome assembly GCA_004027295.1 of Dolichotis patagonum. Classification (NCBI taxonomy): domain Eukaryota; kingdom Metazoa; phylum Chordata; class Mammalia; order Rodentia; family Caviidae; genus Dolichotis; species Dolichotis patagonum. The sequence continues at coordinate 40,614 of PVJX010013437.1, read as the reverse complement.
AAATATATATAAAAATACATACATATATAAATACATACATATATAAATATAAATACATATATAATATATACATATATATACACATATACATATAATGTTTTATATATATATACATATACATACAAATATAAATGTAAAATGCATACATATATAAAATTATATACACACATAAAAATATATATAAAATTGTACCATCTTCCCTAATATTTCATTATTCTATTGTTTCTTGCTTGTTTTTAGTAGATCAATATTTTAGTGATACACATTCTAAATTATATTGCTTGATGACTGCATAGTTTAATATGTTTAAAATTGTTTGGTACTGTATTCATTTTTTGCATGCATTTATTTTTTTTAACCAAATTAGGATATATAACTATTCATGCTTCTATTCTTTAGAATATAAATAGTGAATAATGATGTGCTTTTACAAATTGGGACATGAAATGCACTCTTCTTTAGATTATATATACCAAAGATATATACTAAATGTACATGTCTGAGTGTGAACATACTTTTACACAACCAACAACAGCAACAGTACTTGCATGTTTACTGTTGTAGTCAGAGTTTTCAAGGAGAACAATTATACATAAGACACAGACTTCATCATACTAGTTTATTATGGTCACCCAGAGTTAAACAAAAAAAGTGCAGGAAATCTATCCGCAACACTAAGAACCTAGAAAATCCAGATGAGGGTCTAGATCCCACAGCAATGTCCTGCATGAGTCCAGCTGAAGACCCAGTGCCCACAACAATGCGTCACATGCATCTAACTGGAAGCCTACAGCCCATGACACTGACTGACATAAGTCTTTTTTATGGATCTACAGTGGAAAGACCCAAAGGTCAGAGGTGGAAGCTAGAAAATCTATGCCAGTGGGATGAAGGCTCTGTGCCAGTAGGTTGAGGGTTCTATACTGAAGCCAAGAAATGATGCTCCAAATAAGAAATAGGGATCCCACAAAAAGTACCACAGCCATTCCCAGCAACACAGAGGTCCTGAGCTTCTCCAGTGTTGAGAACAATTGAATACATATCAGCGTGAAAAGCTTCTCTTGGAGATTAAACAGCACATGTCTTCCCCTCCAGAGCCAGGAAGCAATACTCAAAGTAAGGACCAGGCCTCCCCAAAAAGTCTCATAGCCATCCTCAGTGACAATGCAGAAGTACCCTTTCTTTACCCATTATTCTAAACCCTGATTAACAAAACATTATTCTTACCATGGGCCCATTAATTTTATATTTTAAAATCAAACTGTTTATGAAATACTTACATAGGGCCCTGTACACTGTAGGACAATGATAGACATTGGCTGTACTTTTGCCACAAGAAAAATAAAAGTACTATCATCACCACTGCCACCACCACCATACATAATAATAGTTTACATTATTTCTTTCTTAATTATTATTATCATGAAAAAGTTAAGTGGTCTTCATTGACATATGCCTGTCCTCTCCCTCCTGTGACAACATTAACCTCTGTCTTTTCAGCTCCATTTTTCCCTGTGGTCACAGTACCAGGAGCACCACATTGCACCTGCTTCCCGGCATGTGCCTGATGTCTTCAGGTGTGTGTGCTTCTGGGAAGAGGCAACATGCAATTCTTTTCTGAATCCCCAGCAATTACCACAAAACCTGGTGTCACACAGGCATCCTGTAAATACATGATGAATAAAAAAATTAGTTTATAAATTAGAAAGTGAGATGGCAATGGTAACATAATTATAGGAATATTATTTCTGGGCAGGATTGTATTTCAGAACAAGATGATCTCTAAGGTTGAATTCACAGAAGTATGTAAAGGTACAGAATTAATTTTTCAAATAAAAAGAAAAGCCTTGGGAAACAGAGAAAAGGTATTGGGAAAGGATCACCCTGACGTTGCCAAGCAGCTGAATAACTTGGCCTTACTGTGCCAGAACCAGGGCAAGTATGAAGAGGTGGAATATTACTGCCAAAGGCCTTGGAGATCTACCAGACAAAACTGGGCCCTGACGACTCCAATGTGGCCAAGCTCGAGAGCAACCTGGCATCCTGCTAACTGAAAGAAGGAAAGTTGAAGCAAGCAGAAATGCGGTAGAAAGAGATTCTGCCCCGTGCCCACGAGTGGGAGTTTGGTTCTGTGGGTGATGAAAATCAGCTGAAAGCCGCGGCCACCCCAGGGTGGGGAAACAAGAAGCAAGAGCGTTTCCTGAGATCCGCACCATGTTGGAACTTAGGGCGCCGAGCCAACCAGTAACCAGCCTGCTGCCTACAGGGTCGCAGGCCTAGAATCAAACATACCACACACCCCCCCTCCCGTAACAATCGGGATCCAGGGATCTGGGTATCTCTTAGGAGGTGACCATATTTGATACAGCAAGTCGGGGGAGTTTCCTTCTACTATCTCTTAAGACAGGTATTTTTATCACCGTATTGCTTTGTCCTGATTAATGGTGTCGCTCTATTTAATACTGTGTTGATGTGTTCTATAATGTTGTGTATTTCTTTGATTTTGCTCTACCTAGTAGAAGAACAACTATTGTGAAGACAACGAGATATACAATGTTGCCTGTTACTGTTGTCCTGGTGACCTGCTGTGATGTTCTGTGCCAATTTCACTATACTGTCTCAATTGGCTTTATTCCATCCTTTTTTTTTCTGTTTGCAGCTTCACTGTTTGTTCACCTTGTTTGCCTTAATTTTGTAACATGAACAGCTATTTCGGGGAGTATGTGGTTTGTCAACTAGTGATTTATGGGTTTTTTTGAGGTTTTGTATTGTTTCTACCCTTTTTTCTGTATTGCTTTTTTTTCTCTTTAAATAAAATTTTAAAAAAATCAGCTGAAAAATGCAAGGGAGAGCAGAGGGATGGGACGCAGTGGGAGAGCCTCAGCTCCAAAGTGGTCAAGAACCAGAGCGCGCTGAAGGCGGGGAGGAAGTGAGTGCGCGTGTAGAGTGGCACAGGATGAGAAAGATGAAGCTGGGATGGGTTAAGTGACTTGTGCAGCATCCCATGGCCTTGCTGACCATGTCCCTCTGCTCCTGCTTGATGGGCGGCCTCTCTGGTCCCTCTTTCTCCAGCACGACCCGCTGTGTCGTGGCCCCTAGGAGTGTGGCAGAGCTGCACCTCGGTGACTGGCCACCCCTTTAGGTGCTGCTGTCCTCCTGGGGCTTTCTGATTTCTGTAGACATGTAGCTGTGCCACATCTGTATTTAGTAATTCCCACTGCGTTAGTGAACTCTGCTTACTGTGTAAAAAAAAACAAAAAGTAAAAAAGCAATGCAGACAAAGAGGCTCACACATATTTTGACCTGACGCTGAGGTCCTCTGTACTGGGTGTACTAAGACCTCAGGAGATTCCAAACTCTGGGGTGGGACTGTGAGTATTTGTGGGAAGCACTGCAAAGCCTTGGATCCACTGAGGCACAGAGTTCAGAGCAGGCAGGGGAATCCTTCCCTGACATAGTGGTGGTGTCTATCAATATTATCATTATCACCTTACAAACAGAAACAACCTGAGGACCAAGAAACCAAAAGATCAGCTTGGGACTATAAGAATGGGGGAGTAATGAGATAAAATCAAGGGTTTAAAGCTCTAAATATATGTCTTTCCCAGCAAATGACCAATAACTTTACATGAGTTCAGTCATGCCAAATTTGAAGGAAAATCTATTAGGATGTAAAAGTCTACTGGCATACCATAATCCAAAGCCAACCTGATATGAACTTTTCTTTATTTGTTGTCTTAGATTTGTGTGAGACTGTATCCATTCAATGACAAAGATCTTAGTGATTCCTGAAAAATATTTTAAATCTGTGTAGCTTCTCATCTTACAATATCCCTAAGAGTAAAGTAAAGTAATCCTTCACACCTGCACATAGCAGCAGGAGGAAAGATTATTCTATAGCTGTTTTACTTGGGTCTTAGCACTTTCACTTGTGAAGCTGGGATTGTAATGTGTCAATTGACTCTCAAACCTCATTCTCGTCCTAAATCACGTTGAGTATTTAAACCCTACCCAATGTTTCTTCCTTAGCATTTTCCAGGCTTAACCATCACTGATTACCATTCTTATAGTTTCTTCTGTTTTCAACTCACATCCTGTTCATAGTGAGTTACTATGGAGACATGACATATTATTGGTAGCTCTGTAGGACAGTGACCTGGCATATTTAAAAATGTTCTGGGTGTCTTAGCAACTCGGCCAACATTATCCATCTTTGTGTCTATGATGTGTTCTTTTGTTGCAGCAAATGAAACTTGTATGGGGAGTTAGTTTAGAGGGATGGTAATGGAGTTGTTATACAGGAAGTAAAGATTAAATGCATCAAATATGGCAAATGCTTGTCCTTCTGCTAAAGCAGTATCGAAAATGACTTAGCAGTGATGGAATGGAAAATTAGGGGATTTAGAGCTTCAATTACATCCTTTCCTTTGCCATTCCAATGCTGAATATTACTAAATTCCCCGATCCTCAGTTTCCTCATATCTAAAATAGAAATTCACAACTTAATTTTATCAGAGCCAATTATGTATGTAGAAATTATCTGTACCCAGTAAACCCTTAAGTTATTGATTTTAGCTCTGATTTAAGGATTAGTTCATTATTTTAAACTAAAAATATTTTGTGCAGAGATCCACGCTAGGCACCAAGGAAAAAACACAGATGCAATTCCTGCCCATAGAGATCTCACCTTCCCAGCAGATGAGAGCTGGGTCAGTCTCCCTGTTCAGTTCCGGGATGTGGGCAGCTATTGTGCAAGTAAATATTCAGCCCACAGGGAGCTCTATGCAACTTTCTAAGAGGAGAGTGCTATGGTGTGCTGAGGAAACCAGAATGGAAGCCAGAAATGTCCACACAACTCCGAGGGGCCTCAAAGACCCTCTGTGAGCTGGTTATTCCTTCATTGCATGCCTTCATCTCCTTCTACTACTAGTCATTCCTACTCACTCTGGCGTGCAACAGAGATTAAATGCCCAGATTTGAAACCAAGAGTTAGATTCAGTCCTTCCTCCAGTACTTCACTGCCCTCTGGTTTATGGCTTTAGTTTTCCTGTCTGTGTGATGGGTACAATAATAAAAATTACTTCACATTGTTGAATAAAGTATACACCACAACCTGAAACACAGTACATACCATACGATGTCAGCTGTCATTAATAGGCAATTTTCTGTAAGTATATTTTTTCCTTGCCTTTCTGCCTTCGAATCTATTTTTCCTCCTGACTAGGCACCTATTTCGCTGTGTTTGTGTGGTAACAGCATTTGTTTCATTTTTAGTATCTCTTCTGAGGAGACTTTGCTGATCTTATCTCCTTTTTAAACGCTTTCTGGAGGATTTTTCCTTTCAGTATACTCTCTCTCTCTCTCTCTCTCCCTCTCCCTCTCCCCCCCTCCCTCCCTCCCTCTCCTACTCCCTCTCCCCTCCCTCCCCTCTATGCCTATTTTTGTACATTTCTCTAAGTTGATCAAATTGCATCACAACCTCTCTGTCTCTCCATATATATATATATATATATATATATATATATATATATATATGGTATTTTAAAAAAACTATATATATTATATATATTTATATATAATATATATATATATAATATATATATAGTTTTTACAGAATACCAAATCCTAGCTACACATGTCCTTCTAGTATCTAAAAGTGTGAGATACATGCTTTTGGGCTGATGGGTAGACAATAAAAGGAAAAAAATAAAGAACAGTCAGTCATGATGGTGCATACCTGTGACGTCCTCAGTGAGGCTCCATCAGCTGATCGGTGTCAATCTTTAAGTGGTGCAAAGTTAAGAAAGTGAGAGGAAGAGGTGACACAGAAAATTCCCTTTGCCATGTGCTCATTTAAATTGCAGTTGTAGTTTAAAAACTTGTTTGGAATACATTGTGGCCTGATTGACCCCAAAGGATTAATCCAGCATGTCATACAGCCTCTCAGGATGTTCATTAGTTCTCTGAAAGTCTTTTATTTTAAAAATCTAGGAGGATGACTCTTTTCTGCATCAGGTTGGGTACTGAATTGCTGAAGTTTACACGTCTAAATGGAATATTTCCTGAGTATTTTTCCTAACTGTGTTCCTGGGCAGAGGGGCTGCTTTATTAGTTAGTTCAAGATCTGTGAGGTTTTCTGGTAAATTAAGTTTGGAAAATCTGATCATCTATCATCTCTCAGACATTTGAAGCCACAGGAAAACCTCTAAAATTCTTCCAGTTAAAGAACTTCATTAACTTTTATTCAGTATACTGTTTCTAAAACTGAGCTACTATAGAATCATGTGTTTTGGATCTATCTCTTTTTGTGAAATCCACTTGGGTATTGATGATTTAGGAAAATTAATTTCATAGAAAAATGCCAAAAGCGATTCTGTGTCTCAATATTATGCTTACCATTGAGCTTGTAAAATTTTTACAGTTTGAAATTTGCCCTTACAGCATTCTTTTTTTTTGATTCTCACAGATTTCTAGCAAGAGAGTCAGAGGAAAGAGAATTTTCCTCATTTTATAGCTGAGGAAATGGAGGTCCTCAGTGGTTCAGAAAATCGAAAAGAAGTGAACAAAAAATAAATGACTACCTGAGTGAATCATACATTGAGTGTTAGTGGGCTGCACACTTGAAATTAGTCAGATATCTCCCTCCGCTTAATATTTCATTAATGTGCTAAGTGTCTGTCTGTGTCTCTTCTGAACAAGGCACTTGGTTTGAGAGTCCAGTGATTAGTAGGACAAAGTCCAGAATTTCACAAAATGCAATCTATTTGCAAAATCAGGCTGACACTAAACAGAATTCTATTCTATCTACTGTAATCAAAATAAGCTCCAAGAAGTTATAGGTGTTAGGAAAAGGGCTGCCACTAGTGGGTCTTAGTGTAAATTAGGAATAGAAGACAGTTCAAGGGCAAAGAAGTCATCCAAGAGCATGACTTGGTAGGCAGGCCACTTTGTGCAAACGAGGTCTGAGTGTAAGTCTTGGCAAGGAGCATAGGTGCTATTTGCTCACTCCCCAGAGACTTTGCAAGATGGACAATCAGATCTTCAGCACTGCCTTCTCTGCAGACTTGGGCCTCAAGGAAATTACTGCTGGGAGCAGTAAAGAAATCAGTGGCACCTAATATACCATAAGCTGCCACTGAAGGGTAATTAAGTCACTATGAAGCAGACAAGAAGATCGGAGTCAATTAAAAAGACGCCATGGCTGAAGACCCAGTAGTGCGTGAGTGTGCGGAACATTCAATGTCAGTAGCACAGGAGCAAGACAGAGCAGAGAGTGACTTTCAAGGGAGCTAGAGGATTGATTCAGGGCAAGAGTTAAACAAATATCAAGGGAAGCATAGGAATGACTACATCTCTGCCTCTCCAGACCTGGACAATACTTAGGTACAGCATTGGCCCTCGGTAAGATTTGCTGAGTATTAATACAGGGAACGGGAACCAGAGCAGGTGCTCCTGTTACTCCCATGCATGACTACCAGTCACTGAATTTCCCTGGAGGTATGTGGCCCATAGCTCCAATGAGAGCTGATTAAAAACTATGTGTATTTGAATTACAAAAGCGTATTACAGTAAAAGACACATCGTCATGGGTCCTCTTCAAGGTGGTTCCCCCTGCTTTGAACACATTTATACCTTTGCTCTTGTCATTTTCTCAAGCGGTCCTGGAAATCCTCCTTTCTGAGTCTCTAAGGTTGTGTGGTCTTGGCTGCCTTGTTGTACCGAATTGATTCAAAACATCAAATTTCTGTCAAATAAGAACCTTTTATTTTGTCATCATCTACCTTATTCACTGGATCTGACACTGTATGACTTCTGGCTCTTCCCCAAAGTAAAAATGACCATGAAAGCTAAACATTTTGAATTCCAAATGAGAAAACTCATTCCCTTTAAGCAAGTGAATGCGTGAAAGTATTGACTCTCTGAGCACCAATGCGCTGCCACAGCTCTGGCATAGCTAGATTTCAGCCCCTGGTTGTGGCTCCCGCCAAGTCATCCTAGTACTAGCAAGCACCTGCATGACCATTCACCCCGTCTCACTAGACATGAATGCAGAAGGGCATTTCAAAGAGTAAGAACAGCCGGAGAAAATGCACTTCAGACTGAAAGAGTACAAGTGACACTCGGGAGGTAGGGAAGGCTTGGACTTTCTGGAGATAGAGGTGAGAGATGAACCTAGATCTTGGCAAGGTTCAAACATGCAGGTCTTTTTTTGCCACCTAAGGACTGATGGGCCCTTGCAGCATATACAACCATGCAATTTCTCTGGGCCATTGTATTAATTTTTCCTAGAGTGCCCATTAACTATCATGCCCTTGGACTCTATGGGATACGTATTAAAAGATTAGGATATTTAAATGTAGGCCTCAGGCATGAGTGTGTAGCGATTTCCTCAGCTTCTTTTACTCTCAAGAAAGCTTGGGAATCATAATGTGACAACTGGAAATGTTTAAGCAATGAAGGAACTTGTTTTCTTTGTGACTTGGAAAGATTGCTCACGCTACTTTGTGAGTGTAGTATCAGAATGGAGAAGGCCTCTACAAGGGAAAAAGAGAGTTTATGAAAAATTAAACCAGAGAAGACATAAGCAAATTCTATGCTTGACCTGATTTATACAAAATTTTTCATCTAGGGTTACTCTACATTTCTCAGATGAGTCAAACTATGAGTAAAATGTACATCAGTGTATTCCCCAAACTGAGTCTCATTATTATGATTCCATGAATACAGTACATAGACCTTATTAAAGTTTCTTTGTGATAATTGCAGTGACTCAGAAGTGTCTTCCCTTGGTGTAAAAAGAATGCTTATGACTCAAACATGAGTCAAAAGTACTTAGAATCTTTATTTGTGCCTGTTTTCTTGTTGTCAATAGACTCTTCTCATGTCCTTTTATTCATAATGTAATGGAATTGATTTTGAGCAACTCAAAAGCCATTTAATTAATTGCATTCAGTTTCAATTATAATAATTAATTAATCCAAGCTATTTAGCAGTATGCCTAGATGCAATTAGCCATCCACAACTGTAATAGCAGGTGGATGGTAGGTGCCTAACACTGGTAAGAGAGCAGTGTAGGGGCATCCATGCATGGCCATGCTTCATAATTATGCTCTATTTTTTAGCTAAATAGCTTACATAGATTATATCTGTAAGTTAAATTAGCATTTCAGGACTATGGCTACATAATGGAAAGCTGGATTTTTAAGTTGCTCAAATTTCACAGATCACTGAAATCGTTTTTATCTGTTTTTTAAATAGCTACACAATTATTCATGTTTGTGGGTCACGGTGTGGTACTTGGACACTTGTATATGTTATGCAATGATCAAATCAAGATAATTAATGTATCTATGACCTCAAGCATTAAGCATTATAGTAATTTTAAATGACAGTTTCTCTGATATCCTTCTGCCAGCTTGCCAATTTAAGTCATTTATAGGATCGATTTAGGCCAAGGTTCAATCTCCTCTTAAGGAAAAATTTTTTTTTTCAGTAGAAATATATGAGGAACTCATTCAGAACTGGAAGACAAGTTATATCGGTGCAAGAGAACTACAAAATCATTAGACTTCTACTCTAATTTTTGCTTCAGAATATGATTTTATATGTATAGTCACTCCATTTTTCCCTGGATAAACTAGTTTCCTTGGCAAAGCACTTTTCTTTGGGGTACTGATCACTGTGCTGTTTTAAGCTTAAAAGAAGACGCTACCAATGGCTAGCTTTTACTCAGCAACATTGGTAGCAAAGTTTTTTGCTCTCACCGTGTCTTTCATTCTAGTTGAGCTCACCGCAGCTCACCCGCAGCTTAGGGTGTGCAGGTGTGCAGCTTACAGTGTCCCTAAAGCCAGGGAACCATTGGAAGATCCCATTAGCTTTCAACCTCACTTCATCTGTTTACTTGGATTTTTTTTCTTGAACTATTTCCTCTCTCATTTTCTACTTCATTCAAAATCCAATCACCTTTGAAACCTCTTAGCTTCATCTCTGTTTCAAGTCTTGAGCTTGAATATAATAGCATTCAATTTCCCCTGCTTTGACACAAAGTATTGACTAAGGTGCTGATTACTTTTTCTCTCTGTGTTTCATCCCACTTCTAGATTAGAGGATACTCTCTTGCTAGATGTAATTCTAAACCTGCGGGGAAATCCTTAATTGTTTTCCTAAATGAGTCTATCTAGACTTCAGGAAGAACTAAATATTCTTGCTTTTGACTGATAGTTGCTGAAGCACGTTCATTGCTACAAATATCTGTCAGTCCTTGCCAATGTCTGTAGTTGCTAAACCCACAGAACAAAGTAGAGACCTCCCATAGCTCCATAGCTAGCCCTATGCTTCCTTTCCAAATCTCCTAGGGCTTTTCCTATGTTCATGATGCAGAGAACCACGAACTCAAAAAAACAATGCATGAAAGTTGGAGTTCCTCCTATTTCTACCGACTACCACAAAATTTTTGCAATAGGGTCTACTTTGCTGTCTGAGAGATTTCAAAGAAATTTCCTACTTACCCACTCTGGTGTAGTGGTGACAGGGTAAAGAGCAGTTCCAGTTGTTTGCTCAAGAATGAACATGAGCCAGTCATGGTGGGACAGGCCTACAATCCCAGCACTTGGATGACTGTGGCAGGAGGATCACCATGAGTTCCAGGCTAGGCTGAGGTACATAAGTGAGTTCAAGGCCAGCATACATAACATAGTGAGAAACCCTGTCTCAAAACAAACAAACACAAAAATAACTGATCAGGAAATGCAATATCTGCATTTATCTAACAGTAGAGTCAACCATCTAACAAAATGAATGAGGTCCCCTGAGCTAGGCATGAGGAATCCTTATTTTGGTTGTAAAGGAAAATTTTCCATCTTCTCCCTTACACATACCCACTATTTGGGAATTTTTGCTTATTGGGGTAACCACCAGAAAGTTACTTATTTTTCTATTTACAAATTTTATATTCTTGCTATGAGGAAGATTCTGTGTTACATAGTGAATATACAATTGTGAGTATGTAGAGGGCCTATTCTTTGCTCTTTAAAACCTTGAATTCTAGTAGAAAAGAAAAATATATGAAATTATACTTAGTAAAGAAAAGCTAAAGGAGAGGCTATGCTACTAGAAACCATACTCAGAAGTGAAATAAATCAGACTCACATGTGTAAACATCATATTGTCTCCCCAGTGTAGAAAACTGAAACAGTAAGTAAGACCCAAATGTTACAATAGATACAGTAAAAGGAAAAGAAACTTCTCAAAGGGAAAGTATATTGTTTGATCAATCTTGCATGCCTGTATCTCATAACCTGAATAATTACTTTAAAGATAATAATACACAGTATAACATTGTTAAATACCTATCATTTTTTGAATTCCTGTCACCATTGTTTGTTTGTTTGCTGTTGTTATTGTCATTTTGCTTTTGTTGTTTTTTAAATTGTTTGCTTCTTGATTTTTCTGGGTTTTTTCTCTTTAAAATAAAAATTTAAAAAAATTTTAAAAACTACAGAGATGCTAAGGACTGACATCTAGGGAAAATTTGATCATAACCTATAGGGATCAAAATCATGAACTTTTTTCCATTCTCGACATTAGCTATGTTAATTTGGAAGGTTTTCCTTCAACATGGCTGATTTTCAATCATTTTTACTTCCTGCTTGTCCCACAGCTTTCTATATTATTGTTATTAATACTAAGAATATCTACTATTCACAAATACCATGGGAAGGATTTTTAAATATGAAGTGCAGCTCTCTGTGTCAAAATACACAGTGTAGTGCCAGGCGCCTTACAGGGATGAAAAGAAATACGATTTGAGTCTGAGAAAGCTCATTACTCTAAAGTGATTGAGATGGTGGACAAGACATTAGCATGAAAATAATAGAGAATACAAAAGTTACAATCCTTCAGAGAAGAAACCGTATTAACTGGTATGCAGGAAAGAATGCAGTTATGTTGTAAATAAATGTCTCAGAGAAAGCCTAAGAGAAAAAATGGGAGAAAGGAAACTCCTCATCTCTAGGGTTTAGATCATGGGGTCCTACCTCTGATAAGTCCTTATTGAAACCTGATTCTCTAAGATTGAGCTTATCTTGTCTCTACTACTGGGCCTCATAGCTCTTTGCTTCAGCTCCCTTCATAGCCTATAGTCTTTTGCTTTCAATTTTTTATTAACATATGTTCATTATGTGTATTAAAGGGATTAACTGTGATATTTACACACATGCATACGCTCTGCACCACTCACACACAGCAACTCTTTTTTCCACCTACCCCGCATTAGCACCCTTCTCAGTTCCTAGTAAGCACTATTTTGATATTTATCTCTCTGGTATTTCATGTAAGAGACTATGCAGATAGAGAGAAACTTTTGTAAAATATCATCAAGTTTATGGCACTATGATCTTTTCTTACGTGAGATATGTAAGGTGATACTTTAATGAAGTAACACTTGCTGGTATGTTTCACCCATCTTGCTAAGCATTTTGGATCATCTGATATATGCTTAATATTACTTACCTTTGTGTTTTATATTACCAACTCCAGTTTGAAAATAAGTAATACAAATCTTAAGTAAATTCTCCAAACTTCTGCCATAAATAGCAGACTACTTTCAAATTATTGCTTACAAAGTATGTTTGAAGAAAGCATACCAAATGATGACACACACACACTTGACTCAACTGCTTCTCTCTGTGAATTTGCTCTGGAAGTAACTGTCCTGTAAAGTTCTGATCAGCATGGTAGGCTGCTCCAAATGGAACTACAGGACTTAGTGTTTGCCCTGCTGGATTTTGGACTTGCTTTGGATCCATTCCTTTGAATTCCCATTTTTTGAATGGAAATATAAGTCTTGCACCATTGAAGATTTAACTTTCTTTTCATTTGTACAGGGGTTAGGAGCTAAAAATTTCCCTTAGATCTCAGAGGAAGCTTGGGACTTAGATTTTTCATCAATAGTGAAACAGTTAGGACTTTGGCAACTCTTGAAGTTGGACTAAATGTCTTTTGCATAAAGGGATGTACTTGAGTCCTTGGGGGAACAGGAGTGGGATGATGTGCTTTATGTCTATATAAACCAAATCTTCCAAAGCCTCATGCTGTCATAGAGATTTTTGGAGGTGGCTGAATCTATAGCATGTGATTGATTATAGTGCAATGCTGGGATTAAAGATGGGTGATTCCTGGATCAGTCCACTGATTGGATTGGTAGACTGAATAAAATATAAGGGGTAGAAAGATTTCTGTCTCTGTCTCTGTCTCTGTCTCTGTCTCTCTCTCTCTCTCTCCCTCTCTCTCTCTCTTTCACTTCTTGCTATCTTCTGCTTCCCCAGCTGCCATGAATTTTGCCTTTCTGCCATGTGCCAACCTGCCTTGGGGTTGGCTGATTATGGTCTGAAACCTCTATAAACTGCAAGCTAACTTTGTGTGTCAGGTATATTGCCTCAGCAACAAGAGAAAAGTAACTATAAAACAATTAGATAAAGAATTCTTTAAGAAAGGAATCACTTGATCCTTTAATGTTCCAAAGATGTAGGTTTCTATCTAGTATCAGAATCCCTTAAAATGGATTATTCGCAAATACACTAAAAACCCAAAGATGATTCTGCAGCTTTTTTTTTATATCAAGTAAGGAAAAGGCTGACTTTAATTGGAGAATGATTCAGATGCAAGTTCAGCCAACTTAGAGTGAATATCTCCCATGATGATGTAATGAGTACACCTCCACTTTGAGCATTACATTTCTTGATTATCTTGGTGACACTTAAGGCTGCTCCTGGGATCAAGTGCCCTGAGATTATTTCTCCATTCCACACGCATCCCTGCCTGGGACATGTATTATCTCTGTCATTATCTCTATGGAGCCACTGCTTCCCTTATTGTGTATGCTCCCTTCATTTTGACCTACTTGGGGGATGACACAAGGAAGTCTAATCATACTTTTATAGTTTAAACACCAATAAGACCAAATACTTTGTATCAGACTTTAGTAAACTTTGGTCTCAAAAAATAGGAAGTAATAAGAAAGAGGTTTAAACAAAGTCTTGAAAAATTATATAACGTATTCTCAGAGACTGTAAGAAATATCAAAAAATAAACCTCTTGGAAGAACTAACGGAGATTAGTAGTATAGTTATCTATCTTGTATATATTTACATACATACATATATATGTATATTTATATACATATAATCTTTTCTCTTTTTGCTTCTCTCCTTTCCCTTATCCCAGTTGTTCTTTCCTTTTGAGCACTTTCTTTCCCTTTTATTATCACCATGTCTATTGTACATTTTGGATTTTACTACTCTTTCAGGTTTTTTTCTTCTAAGATAACAATATGCAATACATTAATTAATGTTAATTTCCTACTTTTTTTGAAATTCTGTGTCATTTTTATTTTTTCTTTTATTTTGCTTTTTTAAAATAAAAAAATAAACCTCACAATTAAAGATCTTCTTACAGATTATCTACGGTTTTGTTGTTGTTGTTGTTGTTGTTGTTGTTTTGTACCAGGGATCAAATTTAGGTCCTCACACCAGGCAAACTCTTGAGCTATTGAGCTAAATTCCTGGCCCAGATTATCTCAGTTCTTAACATTCCCTTTTGGTGCCTCCTCTTATCCTCCTTGACAAAGAGCTCTTCTCCATCCCTACATTGTGAATCTACACACTTTCACATAAACACATAGGCCCATACATGTGAATGCACTTACCTACAAATATATGAGAGGAACTGAGAAGCTTACCCTACAATTTCTCTCTCTCCTTGTCTCTGTCTCTGTCTCTGTCTCTCTCTCTCTCTCATCATAAAGTATGTTGTGTGGCAAGGTACTAGATGGATTTTGAAACCTGTTACAGCAGAGTTCAACGTGAGCTCTGAGAATCTATGTTGAAGAGTGTCCTCTACTACATCTTAGCTTGAATGAGGTGAAAATGTGTATTTCTATTACAGAAAATGAGTGCACCTGTAAGTAAAGGATAGGCACAACTTTCAAGAACAACAGACATATTTCATAACTAGTAAATTCTAAATTGCTATTAATAAAAAAAAGCACCTTCTTGAAATAGAATGGAATGGGATACAGTCCAAAATATCTCCCAATATTTTCAAAAGAGATAAAATTGATCTAAATGAAAGGAGCAAAAGAAAAAGAAAAACAAAGAGAAAGAGGCAAATAAATGAAATAATTCACACACTGATGCATAAACCAATTTAATAAAATTGAGAGGAGGGAAAGGAGGCAGGAGGGGAACTAACATGTATTGTACTATGCTCAGAGCAGAAGAATTATCAATGCTTGATACTGTGTTAACATATACACTGCAATCATTGGTGATAGGTGTAATTTTTACTTTATGTTAGGAGGAAAATTGTGCTGTAACAAGGTTTTCTGTCTAGTTTGAATTCAGTTTTGATGATGGACAGTTTGCTTTAGGGTACTATCACCTAATATTTACAGCCTGTGATAGATCTGGTTCATTGAATTACCATTGCTAATAGATTTCTAGCCCCTGTAGTCCAGGAATCTTCGGAAGATGGATCCTAGGTTTGATAGTTATAGATAGTAATTCACAAACACAAAAAGTTAAGATTCTTTGGGATAAGCTACTCATTTCAAGTAACGTTTTTCCATAACATGGGTGAAGACACTAGAGTGTCATCATTTTTTAGGAAAATCTTCACTGCAAGAGACAATTCCACTGGGAGATGTAGCTCATCTCTGGAATGAGAAAAGTGTGCTTTAATCATAGCCCCACACATACAGAAACAATTTCACATTCCTGTCCGGTGACTGCTCTCCCGGGATGTCAACCCCTCATCTAGTCCTCTTCACGCACTGCATCATTTCATCTCAGCCCCTCCTTCCAGGACCCATGCCTCCCTTGGGTGTCCTTAAGACTGATCTCTGTGTTTTTACTATAATGTTTTCTTCTCTGTTTCACTCTTTCTTGCATGTTCTTTTTTCCATTTACCAGCCTCGATTTTATCTTCTTTATAGGTAGGAAACTAAGTGGGACACCTCTCTCCAGGCTAGTTATTGTCCTGCTCTTATCCTAGCTCTTTTAACACCCAACTGAATTCAATTCTTT
Organism: Dolichotis patagonum; assembly: GCA_004027295.1. Lineage (NCBI taxonomy): Eukaryota > Metazoa > Chordata > Mammalia > Rodentia > Caviidae > Dolichotis > Dolichotis patagonum. Next base: position 24,532 of record PVJX010013437.1, on the reverse strand, counting down.
TTTAAAAACAAGTACTTAAATATTCCAAGAGTTAATATAACTACACATTATTCATTTGCTCTTTAACTTCTTCAGTATGAAAGGAATTTCTATATATCCTTTCTTTTCAATATTTCATGTTATTTGCATAAACAGACTTGGACTAGAGACAACTTGGAGTTCTCTTGGCTCCAGAACCCAAAAGTTTGATTTCCAACTTCAATTCTACTACTAGCATGTGATTTCAGGCAAATGACTCACTCTCTCTGGATTGATTTCCTCAATTATACAGTGAGGGAAAACCGTGCCCCATGTAATCATTGGCTTTATTGCTAACACTACATCAATGTTCAAGATGGACTAGAACAGCTTAAAAGGAGAGAAGAGAATCCTATGTCTTGTTGGAACTGCTCCAGGACAGGAAATTAATGATGGAAATGAAGGAAGATGTGTGGCTGATTTTCTGCTGTCTTGTTCCAGAAATCACAACATACAAAGAAGGCAAAGACAATGGAGTTAGACCAGAGGAGTTTTGGGCTTGTGACCGAATCAGGCAGATGCTGATGGGATTTTGGATACTTGTAGACAGTGTTTCTACAAGTATTCAAAGACCAAGTTTATTGGTTGCCTTTCCTGCAAACATCTAAGTTAGTCTGACCCCTCTGCCTTTGGACATAAGGGAACAGAATCATCTTCATTCTATAAGTCAAAAGAAACTGGCAAAGTGTTATAGTTGTTGATTCTAAAGTCAGACAAGATAGAACAGAGCAGAGTGTCAGCAGACAACTGGATGGTCATTCTTGAAGGACAATGGGAATAGTTGGAAAAAGCAGACATGCAGGGGTCAGATAAGAAGATGGGTGCAAACTGTGGATTGGGAGCAGAAAGCTCTACACCATTCAGATGAGGAAATGGAGAGAAACATTTCCTTAGCCCACCCAGCTTGAATAAAAAGGAAGCCTTTCAAATATCACAATCACTTTTCAGGAATATGTGGCACAACCTGATTCTCATTCTCATAAACAATTTTTCATTGAAATCATTACCATTTGTTGAGCAACTGCTAGATTTCTATACAGTGCTTAGAATCTTTATGTAATGTCTTTTAAATTTCATCATGGAACTTAAGCAATGTAGGTTGACCTCTTGTTTTATAGAAAATATTGAGGTTGACATTTTCCTAAATGTGTTGTTGGAAATTGTGAAAGTAGAATGCAAACCTAGATATAGGTTACCAGTACAGAATTGGATTCTGGAGAAGCTCTCAGCAAAAATTAATAAAAATGCATTGGTTTATACATTAATTTCCTGTTTAGGTGCAAGTTCTATAAACATGAGCTCTACTGTGCACCTACATATCAATGGAGACCTTTGAGATTGAGTATCTTTCCCCTTACTCAGCCTTGTCAGTCAGATCTCCTGTTTTCTTGTCTCCAAAGCACAGCTCTTTGAGTACTTTATGTTCTTTTACACGCTTAAGCTTTGGCACACTTTACTGAGATATAACCTGCCTACAAAAGAGATACATATTTAATATATGTAACTTGATGAGTTTTGAAGTAATTATAATTCATAAAACCACCACAATCAATGTCGTAGACAATTACCTTTAAAAGTTTCCTATTAGATATTTGTTATTCTTATTATTAGTAGTATTAGTTTTAGCTGTTTTGAAAACACCTAGGATCTACACTCTAAGCAAAGAGAAACAACTGAACATGGAAAAAAAATTATCAGATGATACCACTTAAATATGGAATCTCCTTTTTTTTTTGGTACCAGGAATTGAACTCAGGACCTCGTGCTTGCCAGGAAGGCACTTGTGCCACTGAGTTATTTCCCTGGCCTTTAAATTTAGAATCTAAATAGTCAAATTCATAGAAGCAGAAAGTAGAAAAGTGGTTACCAGGGACTTTGGGGAGGAGGAATTTGGGAGGTTTTCACTAAAGACTACACAGTTTTATTCTCATGAATGAAGTTCTGGAAACCTACTGCAAAGCATGGTGTGCGCAGTTTATAACACTGTTTTACATACATAAAATTTATGTATAAAAGTCTTTTGCTAAGCATTTTTTTCTCATCCTTTCCTTGTTCTCCAACCTGCAAATTCTAATTCATTTTAGAAGGAAAATAGTTGCTCAAAAATATGGTCTGAGTTATTTTTAGGAAAATAGATGGATCTTCAGACCATAAAACTAAGTGAATTAAATAAGACACAGAAGGTTAAATATCACATGGTCTCTCTAATATGAGAGACTCACAATACGAGTAATTTTTTTTTTTTTTTTGGTACCGGGGATCGAACTCACAACCTTCTGCTTGCCAAGCAGGTGCTTAAGCCAGTGGGCTAAATCCCCGGCCCACAATATGAGTAATTTAAAGAGAAAAACAAAAGAGAGATGGTAGGAAAAAAGAAGGTAGACACTGTGGAATTGAGAAGAGAATCTAAGGAGGGAGAGAGAAGGTGTTGGGGGAAGGATTTAAAAACAAGATGTGACACATGTATGTATCAATTTTCTGGGATAAATGTAATTATTATGTATCACAAACATATACTAATAAATTATTAAAAATGAAAATAAAAAAACTACGTGATTTTTAATATCTCTCTGGTTTGATCTAGAAACATTTTATTTTTTTCTTTATTGAGTGGCAGTTGGTATACAATAACCCTGCATATGATTCATGCATACAATTTGGTGATTTTGGATATGTGTGCTGTGTATACACTAATATTACATCACCATAATCCAGGAAATGAACATATTTGCCATCTCCAAAAAATCCTCAGGATTCTTTTGTTTTATCCTAAGAACTCTTAAAAGGAGATCTACACTCTTAAGAAAATTGTGTGTATACAGTATCTTACTGTTACCTATAGTCTTATGTTGCACAGAAGCTTTCTAGAAGCTATTTAACCTATACAACTATAACTTGACCCCAATTGAATAGCTCCATGTCTTGGTCACTTTCTTGTCCCTGAACCACTTTGACTCATGTTTGCAGTCTATGTTTGGCCAGCTTCAGGCTAGATTTGGCATTGCAAAGGGGCATAGCGGTGGAGAGCTGCTCGTGTTGTGGCAGGCAGGAAGCAGAGAGCTAAGGGAGAAGATGCAAAGGGAGGTACACCCTTCCAACATATCTCTAGCGACCCTCCTCTTTGATGAGACCCCATCGCCTAGCATTGCATTTAGCTACAATGTCCCATGAATCAATTGCCTTTTAAAAACCAGCTTCTGAGTTCATGAAGCCTTTCAGGAACATTTAGATATAAGAGATAATGTCCCCCCAAATCTTCTAACAAGTCCTAATAACCACATCTATTTACATATATTTGACTATTTTAGATGCCTCATATAAGAACAGTGATGTGGTATTATCTTTCTGTGATTGATTTATTTCATTCAGTATAATCACTTCCTGGCCTATTAGTGACACTGCAAATGTCAGAATTTCCTTCTTTGAGGAGGTTGGATAGTTGAAAAGGCATACTGTAACTGGAGCAAATATTTGCAAACTATTGTTATATACTGCTGAGACATCATAGTAACCATTGTAGATCACCTCGTATTGTGCTTCTGTATGACTTTTTCATTTCATGTTTTTCTAGGAATCTGCTTTGTTTTGTCTTGCTTTGTTTTGTTTTCACCTCTAATACAGAAAGGATAGGTATACATGTAGCAACTCATGCATGCGTAGAACTTATAAACAGTTTATGAGAACCAATTATATAACGCATTGATGAACAACTACTTTGAAGAAAAAGAGACGCTACAGTACCCAGTGCTGATTCCGTAGCATCATGATACAAAATCCAGCAATGCTATCATTCTTTGTTCAGAGTGATTTTAGCCTGTTTTGTTTTAAGTTCAACATAATGAATGTATGGACAGCTATTTTGAAGAGAATGAGAGACACTATGACAGCCGTTGTTGGTTTCCCTATTGTCTGGTCTTGAAGACCTAAAACGCCTTCCTTAACCTGTTCAGATCAGTTCTATACTATGTTGTTTTGTGTGAATTTTCTGTATGTGAAGATATGGACAACTATTGGGAAGAAAACAAGAGACAATATGATAGACAGTGAAGATCTCTGATTGCCTTACTTTGAAATTTATGTCTCTTACCTTGCTCTCTTGTGTTCTGTTTTGTTGTGCTTAATTTTACCCTCTTTAAAATAAAAAAGTTAAAAAAAGAGTTAATTTGCAATAAATATAAAGAACTCCTAAAGCTTGATACCAGGTAATAATAATTTATACAGAAACTCAATTCTGAGTGTCTTCTGAGCCTGCATGGTACCGTGTTTACTGATGTCTACTCAGCCTCTACTGGTGCATGGTGAGTGTTCAATAGCAGTTGCTGCATGAACTGCCATATCACTTTCTGTTCAACTTCAATATGTTAGATTGTTTTACTACTTGGATTTATCCATCCAATAGTCTAAGTCATCCCCATTCTTCTGTAGTAATGCCAATATTTCCACTAAAACTGTGAAACCAAAAACCAATATCTAGTATTTCTTGACCACTTAGTGTATGAAAAAGTAAAACATATTTTGTATATCACATTATTATATTATTAATGGAGTATTATTTCTTACATTATTATTGTAACTACCAATGTCAGAATGGATCTACCCACAAGTTATGTGTAAAAGGCTAAATAACAGAAATACTAGAGTATATGTGCATACATATATATCAATGACTTTTTCTTGCTTTTTTATCAATATACCACTATATACTCACAATATACCACTATCCTTCTCCAAGTAGAGTATACCCTCTGTTTATTTAAATATTCATTGTTAATTCTCAGAAAAGACAAAGTTAAAAATATGATTCAATTACGCTGATTAATTAACCCTTTCTAACATTGAGTCTTTTGTTTCTAAAGAAGAAATACTACTTAACAGACAGGTTTATAGAAAACAAATTCACATTCAACATTTAACACAATGACTGGCATTTAGCAGGCTCCCATTAATTTTTGCATCTCTTGCCATTCTCTGGACCCAGTACATCTTCTTCTATCCACTTACAGTGACGTTCACTCTTATTTTTAACACAGAGTGCTCCGCTAATGCATTTTCTGATGCGAAGTAACCTTGTTGACATTATCTTGAATGGTAAGTATAGAACTGGATTATACAGTAAGCATGCATTCAAGCCTTCAATTATTAATAATAAGTGGATGAACAATTAATGAGTCAAGGTACATTTTCTAGAAAATATATTATGGTAGCGTTTTTATTCAGTGATCAGAGCAACAATTTCTAATTTTTTTCTGACTACCCACAGATAGAGAACACTATATGCCCACCACAATGTCATCATGAACCACGTTTATACTCAGTGAGGTTTAACAAGTGATTTTGAAATCCAAGCACTCTCAGACGACATTGTTTTGCACTCAATCCTTCTGCAGTCAGTGTTAATAAACTCATGCCCACAGATAGCTTGACACATCACAGTACTGGCTGGTAAGTTGGCAAATATTTACTAAATCTCCACATGAAGGTAATTGAAATTGTTACTTCATGCTGTGTTACTTTCAGAGCATGAATCCTCAAATTTTGTTTCCATTTTATGCAGTTGAGGAATCAGTGAGTCAACAGTTTTCAGTAATGGCAAGCCTTTTAGAGTTTTCCATGATACAAACGCCCTACGGCAGTTCACCACCATTGTAGAAAGAAGCAATCATGTCAAATAATAGAAGTTTTAGGAAAATAAACTTTTTAGGAAATATTTAAAAGTAAACAAAAACATGACAGGAAGGAGATGTAGTAGAAGTTGAAACAATAGACAGGTTCTTGGGGAGATGAGGATAAGAGTGAGCCTTCCTGTGTTTGGTGTGGTAACATCATATAACGAAAATATGACACAGGGGAGAAGTTTAGGCCCCACAATCAGACAGACCCCAGCTCTTGTCCTTATCCACTGTTTGATGTGAGTAGTCTTATTTCACTAACATGGCCCTGCGTTTCTCTGTCAGTCTCTAAGATTCCAGTCTCATGTGGTTATTGAGGGAATTAAATGACATAAATAGGCATGCAATTAGGTGTTGATTTGGATTTTTGTTGTTGCCCTTGGAATTATGAATTAGGAAATCCAGCCAAAGAAAAAGGGTGGCCAATTATGCCACATCCTAATGAGTGCTGCCAAGAAATGAGCTTATAACATAAAAAATAAACCAAACAGTTATTAATGGTCACCACTTATCCACATATTTCATTTATACTGGTTTGAGGAGTCAGGTATAGATTGAATCAAGCTGATGTCTTTCCAGGAACACAGTTTTTTAGACACAACCCTTTTTCTTTCCAATTATGTATCTATTACTGCAGCAAAATTGGCTGTGACTAAACCTACAAGCCAAGAGAGGAGAATGTAGGAATCATACTGAGTCCATCTAGATGTAACATTGGTGTAATATAAAACACAGTTTTTAAAAAAAGTCCTTGCTAGAGTTTGACACATGCTTCTTAGAGCTGAAAGATCTACATGAACTCCAAGGTTGCTGTTTTTCAAGACTTTTGAAGCAAATTCATGGAGTATCACCAAAACAGTGGTAGGAGGAGACAATACTATGTGTCTGAAAAAATGATGAAGTCATTAGTCCTTATTTTGCACTGTAGAAGGGATCTTCAGATGTCTTTGTCAATCAATTTCAAGGAAAGAGAATTTTGAAGGAATGACAAAGTCTCTGAGTTTGCTTAGGCCAGTGCTGGCACACCTATGGCACATGTGCTGCAGTGGGCTTTTGTTGTCATTGAAAACTCTTAAAAGATTCGCCATCACTGCTCTAGGCTGTGCCCAAGAGAGGAGACAGGAGTTGTAGACAATTTTAGCTCATAAGGAAGAACATGGCTGTATGTCTCTGAGGAGGTCTCCATTGGCAAAGGAAGCTGGGGGAAGGCAAAGACTACATCAACACAACCACAAATACCATCAACCAGAGGTCACCTTTAGCAAGGAGTAACCAAGTATGAAGAACAGCCAGAGATGCTGACTGTTGCAGTAGGCGGAAAGTTCTCTAAGCTAAAAACTGTCTTTTTTACTCTGTTTCTTCTTTCTCCCTTTCTTGCTTCTCCTCCTTTCCCCTTTCCTCTTTCTCCAAACCTAGGAGTATAAATGTTAAGCATGTAGGAAGAGCACAACCACAGAGTATGATCAAGCTCTGTTCTCCTTGCTGGAGGTGGAGCAGTAGTGTAGGAGACAGTGGACGCTGGCTCACTCATGACCCTCAATCCATGAATTCTGGGGAGGCTGGAAGAATAGATTTAAACCAAGTTTGTATTTGACATTTTAGACTAAAGTGGATATTTATTCACTGAAAATTTTATGAACTTTAGCCAAAATATAATGAAAAAATAAAAAGAAAGTTTTGATAAAGCACAGAGAAAGCCAGCAATTGAGAAGAGAGAAAACAATTCCACTTCTGTATCCCCCCAAAATGGGACTTGTACTGTCTTCTGAGGCTGCCATAATAAAACACCCCAGACTGGACAGCTTAAACAGCCACTCTCTTCCTCACAATTCTGTACTCTACAGTCTGAGATCAAGGTGCTGAGCTGGCAGGAATGGTTTCTTCTCTCAAAGCTGTGACCCCACATTACATTGTCCTCTTTGTCTGTACATTTTTTATTCTATTTCTCTTCTTATAAGGACATCAGTTACACAGGCTTAGGAGCTATCCTATTTTAACCAATATCATTTAACTTTTTTAAAGTACTTTTAAATTTTTTTTCATTATAAAGAGAATAAAACAAAACAAAACAGATCAGAACAAAACAAAGCAAACAACACAAGATTTCAAAACAAGACAATAGGGAATGAACAGTGGCTACATTAATTTCTCTTGTTTTCTTTGAAATGGTTGTTCACATTTCACACACAATGAATTCAAACAAAACAAAATAATATAAAACTGATCAAAACAAAAGAATGGAAACATTACAGGCCTTCAAAACCAGACAACAGGAAAATCAACAATGGTTACCATAGTGTCTCTTGTTCTCTTCAAAATAGCTGTCCATACTTTCACACATATTGAAATCAAATAATAGAAAACAGACTAAAAACAATCAAAATAGAGAATAAAAGCATTATTGGACTTTAAAACAAGATGATAGGAAATCAGCAATGGCTACCATAATGTCTCATTTTCTTCAAAGTAGCTGTTCATAACATCACATGTAATAAGATCAATTCTTGTAAACTCTTTAGAAGATCTAGGTATATATAAGCCTATACATGTATATCCATCCTTCCTGCATTACAGGGAAAAACAAAACAAAACAAAATACAAGAAAAACAAGAAATGAAAGAGACAAATAAACAATAATGAAGAACCCAAAACAATAACAATATAGGCTTTCAAAACAAGGTGGTAGGAGCATAACTAAGGTTGTTATTCTGCAGTTTTCTTCAAAAGAGTTACTCAGGTTATCAAATATAAACACACAAAATTGATCTAATCTTATGAATGTTAGCTATGTTGTTTCAAGAACTACTAGATTTAGTAGTCCAATCATCTTAGCTATCTTAAACGTATATATACAAATTTATATCTTTTTTTCTTTTCTCTTTCTTTTCTCCTTGAGACAATACTCAAGTGAAATAAATCAAACTCATATGTGTAAATACCTTAGTGTAAGAAACTAAAAGAGTAAATAAGATACAAAATCTTCCATAAATATTGTGAAAAGGTAAGAAACTGCTCAAAGGGGAAAAATAACTCAGGAAAAAAGGGAGTATCTTAACTTTAAGTACCTCTTTAAAAGCCTTATTTTGAATATATATTCAAAATGGAAATTAGGATTTCAATAGCACAATTCAGTCTGGAAAAGGACTCATTTGAGGCACATGCTTGGGAAATATAACGGTTTGCATATGCTACATATATAACGGTTGTAACTGGGGTTACGCTTATAGAATGGGAATGAGGGAGACTTGGAACATCAATAAATGGTAGTTGTAGTGAGATGTTTAAGACAATGCATGATATCAAACAGCCAAAAGGATCATGAGGTGTTCAAGATGGACAATTTACTTGTCTATTATAGTAATGATTATAGTAATGAAAATAGCGTTTGTGTGTGTATGTGTGTGTGTGTACTCACTACATATTAAGCTCTGACAGAAACTGATAAATGCATCTTTAACACTTTCAAACTGAGTGGGTAATGCATGATTATTATTCTCATTTCACAATAAGGTGACAGAGGCTCAGAAGACAAATGTCTCTTCGATACTGATAGCAGAGCCAAAAGCCAGCCACAGGAGCCTGATTTCTCAGCCCACACCACTACCCAGGACACTTCATGACTTTTGCAGCTAGAGGAGTCACAGCCATCAGATTCTTCAGACTTGTCTGCCTTTCTCTGGGTCAGCCTGAGCAAGGACCTGAATGTCTTTGAGAGAAACTGTGTTCATTTCTGCCCCTATCATTCCTCTATGGTAAATGCTGTTCCTTCCACATTTGCATCATTATTCTTAAAGGTGCAGCTCACACTGGGAAACAATAAAGTCAATCATTAGCACAGACTTCTCTCTGTCCGGTACATCTCTATCTATCTCTGTTTCTTTTTTTTCTCTCTCTCTACCCACAAACACAAAACATGATTCATTTTATTATATTACAGCGTATATGGTTATTCATGGTGATATATGGATGCATCTTATTTTAAAAAAATTGTGTGTAATTTCCCTTGACAATGTACCTCTATCTCAAATTATGGCATATAGTGCACTAAAGTGTTTAATAAGAAAAAAAACCATACAATATATACCTGTATGAAAACATACTATAATCCATAAATAAAATAAAACTTGAAAATCCTTTATCTTAGGAAAACATTTTAAATTGGAATAAAGTTTGTCTTGAATGTGTTAATTTGGGAATGATCACTGATTGCCCTTTTATCTAGTCTCTCATGGACCTTGGTTAAGGTATTTCTAATGGCTCCAGATGTACTGGCATAAAAAGATCATTCCCCTCCCAAAGCAGTATGAGGTCTTCCCTTTTCCATGAAGAGGAAGTAAAGCTCCTCCTATTTTGAAAGACGACCTCTGCTAGGGGATTTACTTGGTCCTCTCCACCAGTATCTGCCAAGAATTTGGTAGGCTTCCTTCAGTTGCACTCAACATAGATTCTCCAGGACTGAGAGACAAAACCCATAACATGACCCCATCCCTTTGAAACTTCCCCTAACTCTGCCATGAAACACTTCCTTTTACCTTTTTTCTACCGGCTTTGAACATTTTCCCTTGAAATGTCCCTTTTTTTCCTCCCAATTGAGGCCATTTCTGTTTTATGTTTTTTTTTTTCCTTATTTCATTCCCAACTAAGTTGCCTCCTTAAAAGCTGCCATCAGAACTTCTGTATTTTCCTTCTGTTGTTTCCTCTCCCTTTCTTTCCCCATGCTTTCTGTGGCCTCACCCCTGTAACGATGTAAGTTTGGAGCCACCTCAAGTCCTTCCCCCATTCTACCAACAGTTCACACAGGAGTCCAAGGCTAAGGAGGTTTGAGATGATGGTTGTCCCTGCGAGGTGGGGCAGATGATCTGGGTCGCCCAGGGCTTCTAGGTAGAGGGCTCTGAGGGGCAGAAAGAGCACGAGCAGTGTAGCCACCAAACCTCCAAACCAAGAGACAGATTCGGTGGTGAAGCTGAAACCTGAAGCGCATTTGGGGAGTAACACAGACACATGAAAAGACAAGACAGCCCTGGGAATTACCACTCCCAACGGGTAATCGGGAGCCTGCAACAAATTCAGAGACAGACTCTTCCCAAGGCTTGGCCACCCTGAGCCTTGAATAACCGCTACATCATCACGGGGATCTTGCTGGTGCCTCAAAATGTTATGGAAAACTAGTGAGATACATTCACGGAGACCAAGAGCAGACACAAGCAGGCTGTACTGCTGGTGAGCGAAGCCCCAGCCAGGCGAGGAGCTTTGCGCTGAGGAGCAGTAAAACAGCAGCTCACATTCGGTTAGTGCAGTTTCTAAAAATAGCGGGTACTCTCCAAAGAGGCTGTGAACAGATTTTACCTAATCACGTGGTATCATATGACAAACCATGGGGTGATTTTGATTAGCTAGGCATTTTAATAATTATAAAAAACAGAAACATCAGGAAACAGAAAGTTAAATCTGAAACAGCTGTATCACTAATAATAAAACTACTACAGCTAATTACTGAGTATTTCTAGCAAAACTACAAGATCAGCATAAGACAGTGACTTGTTGCTCTATATACTAACAATTAACAATCAGAAATAAAATTAAAGAAATTTTATTTACAATAGCATCACAAAGGATAAAATATTTATTAATATATTACACAAAAGTGCAAGAATTGAGCCCTGCATGGTAGCTCACATCTGTAATCCCAGCACTTGGGAGGCTGAGGCAGGAGGATTGCTGTGAGTTTAAGACCAGCCTGGGCTACAAAGTAAGCTCAAGGTCAGCCTGAACTGCATAGGGTGACACTGTCTCAAAAAGAAAAAAAGTGCAAGAATTGTATGGTAATAACTGCAGAATATTATTGAAAACAATTTAAAAACCCTAAATAAATGAATAGAGATTCATGTTCATATGGTTAAGCAGATAATCATTCTCCAAGTCAATACACAGCTTTAATATATTTTCTAACAAAGATTTTTTAAATAGAGGAAAAGCTAATTCTAAATTTTATAAGGAAATATAAACTATTAAGAATGGCAAAATATAATGAAAAAGAATAAATTGTGGAACTCAGACTTCTCAATTTTAAAACTCATTACAAAGCTATAGTAACCAATAGCTCTGCATAAGGGTAGACATACAGATCAATGTTATAAAACTGATAGTCCAGGAATAAGCTTACACACTTATATAATAAATTGTCTTTTGCCAAAGAGGCCAAGATAATTCAAATGTAGAAGAATAATTGTTTCAACAAATAGTGCTGACATAACTAGATACCTATATATTATGGAATGAAGTTGGATTTTTACTTCACAACATACACAGTAATTAAGTAAAAATTGAACAAATACTTAAATGTTGGAACTAAAGTTATACAACTTATCAGAAAACAGGCAAAAATATTCATTACACTAGGTCTGGAACAAGCCCTTTAATATTACACAAAAATACTTACATATCAAAAAGATAATTTAGTTTTCATCCTTATTAAAACATTTTATGCTTTAAAGAATATTATCAAGAAAGCAAACAAACTCAAGAGAGTGGAAGAAAATATTTTTAAATTATATACTTGCCAAGGTTTGTATTTAGCACATAAAAAGAACACTTACAACTCAATAATTAAAAGATAAATAACCCAATACAAAAATGGACAAAGAGTTTGAATAGACATTTCTCCAAAGCAAATATACAGATGACTAAGCATATGAAAAAGATAAGTCATCGTTTTGGTTATTAGATAAAGACAAATCAAACTGCAATAAAATCTCTTGAATTTATTCTTAAGTTTAAGTGATATCACAAAGAGATAGGTATGTTTGCTAATGATATATTAATTAGATCATTTTCACCATTCTACAACATAAACATCATGTTTTACCTGACGAATTTTACAATATCTATTGGTCAATTAAAATAAATAATTTAAAAACCAAATGTGATACAACATCACACTAGGATGGCTTATTAAAAACAACAACAAATATTTAAGATGATATGAAGAAATGGAAAGTCTCATACATTGCTATTGGGAATTTAAAATGGTGTAACTACTTGGAAAATTGCTTGTTTGTTCTTCCCAATTTGTACATAATGTTTACATGTGGTCACGTTATTCATAGACATAATCTATTGCAGTTAAAAAACATATATGTACCAATTATTATATATGTATTTTTACAGCAAATTATCCCATAGCTAAAAAGTCCTAGCAACTCAAATGCCCATCAAGAAAAGAATGGATAAAGAAAATGTGATATATTCACACAATGGAATATTTTTGTCATAAAGGAATTAATCAAGAAACATACTACAACCTGATGACCCTTTAAAAAGAGTTAAGCACAGAAATCCACATATTGCAAAGAAGTTTATTTATATGAAGTGCAAACTAGTGTCAAATGCGTAGAGACAGAAAGACGACTGGTGGTTGCCAGGGGCTTCAGAGATTAAGGGATGAGACTGTTACTAATAAGTACTGCAGCATTTACTTTGAAATGCCTGAAATATTCTGTAACTATAGTGCCCTGATGGTTGTAAAACTCTGTGAATATCCTGGAAACCACTAACTTATGCAATCTAAAAGCTGAATTTAAAGGCATTGGAATTATATTTCATTAAAAACATCCCACTAAGGCACTTTCTATAAAGTACCAATAATCACAAAAACTGTCAACAGCACCCCAAACAAGAAAAATGTAACTCTCACAAGAAAGATGAGCCTAAGCCTTTATGTATATTAAAATATAAGAGGTAACTCGGATGATATCCTAGAACTGAGCAAAGGACATGAAAGTGCTGACGAGTTCCGTATAAAGTGTGGATTCCAGTTAAGAATTAGGTATCAACACTAGTTCATTAATTCTGATAATATAATATGATGATACAAAGTGGTAATAGGGACAACCAAATGTGGAGCATATCAGAACACTTCACCATCTTTAAAATAATAAATCTGAGAGTAGTCATTAAGAACTAAAACAATTAGCACACAGGTGTTGAAAGGAGCATTGCTTATTTTATTTTTTAATTTTAATTTTTATCAATACATGTCTGCAGCACATAATGATTACATTCATTGTGGGGAGTTGGTGCACAGACAGAACCCGTTTTAGTTATTTTTTTTTATCACCTTCCCCTTTTGTCATTTGTGTCCTCCATTTTTTGATCTCTTTCCTAGAATGATCCAGACAGTTTTGAGTTCTTAATGCTGGAATCTTTTCAAAACCAACACTTAGAGTGCCTGGGAGTTATTTAGAAAAGAATATAACATGGTAGAAAAAAGATAAATGTAAATGTTGCAATGATGTGCGTTTGAATCTCAAATCCGTTACTAGCTTGAAGAAGCTTTTAGTTTCCCTTTCGTTTTGTTCTCTGGGAGTCTCTTTTCTGACTTACACGGGGGAAGTAATGATGTATACCAACTGTGTGAAGATGACACGAAGCTCTGTGTGTAGTGCTTTATCTTTAATATTCAGACCACAATTTTTAATTTGCCAAAACGTTCATTTAAAAATAATAATTTTTAAAAGTGAGTTGGAGTTTGTTCTATACATTTTTATGATGAATTTAAGGTTACAGATATTAAGCATATCTTGTTTCTTCAAATATGTGTGAGTTCAAAATGCACAGTCCCAAACACTGGCAGCCACTGGGCCTGGATTTGAACATGAACTCCCAAATGGTTCATTGTCTTACTGGATCACTAACATGCCAAGCTCCTAAATAAAAGTTGAAAATCACTTTTAATTTTGAGGTTCAGATTTCATTCCAGCCATGCTGACGTCTCTAGCCAGCCTCATTATGTGTATCAGCTGCTGGTTTATGGCATTGTATTCATGCGATTTCTTGTTCCAAGTCATGCTCGTTTAATGTTTGCTTGCCCAAGCAGAGATGGAGAGTCAGCTTGCTTCCCTTGCTGGGAAAGGCACGTGCCAAGTCACCCACCCTGATCTTGAAGTCTGCCTTCTTCTTCCTCCATCAAGGATATTTCATTCTTAGATGTGCTTGTCAATTTTTTCAGTCTTTCTAGATTAATGGAAGCCTTCTAGATTTCTCCTGGCCTGTTTCTAGACTTCCACAGAGATTACTGTTTGTAGCCTGTGTCTCTTAATTACCTGTTCTTCGGTGGCATTTACTGTTATTCTTATAAATCATTATCAACCGTTCAGCATCAAGGCTTGTGCACTTGCCTAGAAGAAGGAGCCAATAGGATGCCTCACAATTACATGGCTGCAATTATCTGTGGCACACAATAATAACTTTTGACACTGCTATTTTTGTGTGATAATTAACAGATGCCAAGCTTTGTGGCATTTTCTCCAGCAGCTACTAAAGAAAACACTGAAATCTGGATAAACAGATTAAATGTTGAAATGAAGGCTCTGAGAGACACTGCTGTCCTGACCCTGCCATTACTCTGGGTATGCCAGGTTTCAGCAAGCTATGTGGCTGATACAGTTTACTACCAGGAATTAGAAGTATGCCTTTTGACAGAGTGTGTGTGTCACTGTGTGTGTGCGTGTGTGTGTGTGTGTGTGTATGTGATACTGAGGCTTAATTCCAGACCATGGACATTCTAGAAAAGGGTACACCTTTCAGAATCAGTCTACTCACATTCAAATTTTGGCTCTACTCCATTTTGGCACCTGATGAGATATACACTAGGGTCAGCTGTCATTTTCGTGGTTGTTTTTACTAACTTTTTTATTTTAAAGAGAAAAAACACAGAAAAGAAAAACAAAACACAAGAGACATACAAACAACAAGAATAATAAAAAACCTAAAACAATAATAATATTGGATTTCAAAGCAAGATAATAGGGATTTAACAACGGTTGCAACATTGCAAATTGTTATCTTCAAAACAATTGCTTAGATTACCCAATATAGACGTGCAAAACTGACCTAATTGTGTGAATATTAACTGTTTTTTTCCAAGAACTTACAGAATTAATAATATAATCATCTTAGCTATTTTATGTATATATAGACAAATTTGTATCTTTTTCTTTTTCCCTTCTTTCTTTTCTCCTTTCCTCTATCCCACTTATTTTCTCCTTTTAAAAGTTTCTTGCCCTTTCACAATATCTGTTGTAGATTTTGTATCTTATTTACTCCTTCAGTTTCCTATACTAGGGAGACAACATGGTGTTTACACATATGAATTTGATTTATTTCACTTATGAGTATGGTCTCAAGTTGCATCCATTTACCTATAAAAGCCTCAATGTGATCCTTCTTTATATCTGAGTAGTACTCCATTGTATAAAAATACCACAACTTTTTATTCCTCAGTTGATGGTCATTTGGGTTGTTTCCAATTTTGGCTATTACAAGTTGTGCTGCTATAAATGTGGGTGCACATATTTCCTGGTGCTACGATGTTTTCAGTTCTCCTGGAAAATATCCAGAAGTGAGATTGCTGGGTCAACCAGAACCTCTAATCTTAGCTTTTCCAGGAAGTTGCATCAGTCTACACTGCCACCAACAGTACAGAAAAGTTCCTTTTCCCCCCACAGCCGATCCAGCATTTGTTATTGGTTGATTTCTTTATAATAGCCATTCTTCCTGGGGATGAGATAGAATCTTAGTGTTGTTTTAATTTACATTTCTCAAATGACCAATGATGATGAACATTTATTCATGTATTTATTTGCCATTTGTATTTCTTCATCTGAGAAGTGCATATTCATCTCAGTTGTCCATTTTTGGACAGGCTCTTTGAATTTTGGGAGTCTGATCTTTGAAAATTCTTTATGTGTTTTAGATAGAAGTCTTTTGTCTGAAGGACAGTTGGCTAAGATATTTTTTCCCAATTAATGGGTTTTCTGTTCACTCTGTTGGAGATTTTTTTTTGACATGCAAACACTTTGAAATAAGACGAGATCTCAGTTGTTGATTCTGGGAACTATTTCCTGTAAAGTTTGATTTTTGTTCATGAAATCTCTGCCTACCTCTATGCCTTCAAAATTTCTAACTACTTTGTCTTCCAGCAGATTTAGTATTTCTGTTTTAATATTTAGATCTTAGATCCATTTTCACTTTAGTGATAGACATGGATTTAGTTTAGTTTTCAGAATATGGAAAGCCAGTTTTCCCAGCACCACTTACTAAATAGGCTGTCTTTCTTCCAGTGAACTCGTTTGTTCACTTTGTCAAACATAAAGTGGCTGCGTGTGTTTGTAATTGTGGCTGCATCGTCTAGTCTATCCCATTGATCTTCAGGTATGTTTTTTCACCAGTACCATGCTGATTTTATCATAGTAGCTTTGTAGTATAAAGTTAGGAATTGTGATCCCTGCCACCTTGCCTTTGTTGTCCAGAATTGCCTTTGCAATTTGCCTAGGCCTTTGCCTAGGTCTCTTCTGGTTCCAGATGAATTTTAGGAGTGATTTCTCTAGATCTGTGAGGTATGCTAATTGTATTTTGATTGGATTTGCATGAAATCTGTATAACAATTTTGGAGAATGGTCATTTTCACAATGTTTGTTCTTCCTGTCCATGAACAAAATATGTCTTTCCATTGTCTGAAATTCTCTTTCATTTATTTTTTCACAGTAGTGTAATTTTCAATGCATAGATTTTTTTACTCCCTTTATTAGATTGATTTATAAGAATTTGATTCTGAGGGGTGCTATTATGAAGGGTATGGCTTCCCTTATTTCTCTCTAAGTGAGTTTGTTGTTTGTGTACAGGAATGCTATTGATTTTTTAGTTTTGACTTGTATACAGCTACATTACTGAATTTATTGATCAGATCTAGAAGTCTTTCAGTGGAGTTTTTGGGTCCTTCTATGAAGAGTAACATGTCACCTGCAAATAAGGATAATTTTACTTCTTCCTTTCCTATCTTCACTCCTTTTATTTCTCTTTATTTTCTAATTGCTCTGGCTATATTTCCAGAACTATACTGAGTGGGAGTGGTGAAAAATGGACACCCTTATCTTATGCCTGATTTTATGTTGAAATTTTTCACTTTCTTTCCATTTAGTAAGATGTTGGCTGTTGGTTTATCATATATGCTTTTATCAGGTTGAAGTAAAGACCATCTGTTCTGATTTTCTGCAGGATTTTTATCATGAATGAGTGTTGGACTTTGTCAAAAGCTTTTTCTGTATCTATTGACTGTATCTATTCTGTATCTATGACCAAGTGATTCTTGTCTTTGGCTCTACTGATATGGTGTGTCATGTTTACCTATTTGTGTATGTTAAACTATCCCTGAATTCATGGGATGAATCCCATTTGGTCATGCTGTATAATATTCTTGATAATTCACTGCATTCTCTTTGCCAGAATTTTACTGAGGATTTTTGCATCTATGTTCACTAGGGAGATTGGCCTGCAGTTCTCTTTTATGAATAGGTCTTTCTCTCATTTTGGTATTAGGGTAATACTTGCTTCCAGAAATGAGTTGGGGAGAATTGTTTTACTTTTAGTTTCATTGAAGTGTTTGAGCAGTTTTGGCACTGTGTATGCTAAATTTCTTGTACAATTCAGCAGTGAATCCATCAGGATGTGGGCTTTTGTTTGTTAGTAAGATTCTTATTATATTTTCAATTTCATTAACTGAAATTGGATTATTCAGCAGTTTTATAGCTTCTTGATCGCAATTTGGTAATCCATATATGTCTAGGAATCTGTCTATTTCTTCTGTGGTTTTGAACCTATATGTGAAAAGATTTTCAGAGTAGGTATGAATCATCTTCTGTATTTCCACAGGGACTGTAATGATTTCACCCTTTTCATTCCTTATTGCATGAATTTGATTTTTTTTCCTTTCCTTTTTTGATAAGGTTGGCTAGGGGATAATCAACTTTATGATTTTAAAGAGCCAAACTTTCTTTGTATTGTTTACTTAGTCTTGATTGCATTAATTTTCACTCTGAATTTTATAATTTCCCTGCTTCTTTGGACTTTGGGCCTGACTTGCTCTTCTTTTTGTAAATATCTGAAGTGCAGCATCAGATTGTTTATCTGTGATCTTTCTATTTTCTTTGTGAGAGTTGTGAGAATTCACCACAATAATTTTTCCTCTGATGACTGTTTTCATTGCATCTCACAGGTTCTGGTAAATTGTATTTTCATTTTTGTTTGCTTATAGATATTATTTTATTTCTTCTTTAATTTCTTGAGTGACCCATTGATTATTCAGGAGGTTATTATTTGATTTCCTTGTGTCTATGGAGGTTTTGCTATTTGTTTTGTCATGGCACTATATTCAGATAATATGCATGGGATAATTTTGATTATTTGCATTTACTTATGCATGTTTTATGGACTAATATATGGTTTATTTTACAATATCTTGTGTGCAGCTGAAAAGAATATGTATTCTGATGTGGTTCAGTGGAATACTCCACATATCTACTAAGTCCATTTGTTTATACGTATAATTCAGTTCTGTTATTTCATTGCTAATTTTTAACTAATTGATCTGTCTCTTTGTGACAATGGAGTGTGAAGTTCTCCTGTTTTGACTGCATTATTGCTTATTTGATTTTTCATGTCTATTAATATTTGTCTTATGTGACTGAATGTGCCCATATTTGGTGCATATGTATTTATGACTGTTATCTCTTCCTCTTGAAGTTTTCCCCTAATAATTATGTAATGACTTCCTTTATCTCTTTTGATCATTCTTGGTTTGAAGTTCACACTATCTACATATAGAATTTCTATCCCTGGTTTTTCCTAAGTTCCTGTCACATGGAGTATTGTTTTTCATCCTTTGACCTTAAATCTTTGAATTTCCTTTTGAGTTAAATGTGCTTCTTGTATACAGCTTAATGTTGGATTATGTTTCTTAATCTACTCTATCTGTCTGTTTCTTTTCATTGATGAATCAAGGCCATTTACATTAATGGTTATAACTAAGATTGGCTTATCTTTGTCATGTTATCATTCTGTTGTTGGTTCTCTTTAACCATTTTCTTTAATTGCTTGTCCTGCTTGTTGGTTGTTGTTTTCTCTGTTGTTGTTGTTGTAATTGTGGTCATTTCTATCTCTTTCTAGAATATCTTTCAGTACTCTTTGTAGGGCTGGTTAGGTTGTCATGAAGTTCTTCAATTTTTCTTTGTTGTGGAAGTATCTTACTTCTCCATTGCTTTTGAAACATAGTTTTGCATTGTACATAGTCTGGGTTGGAAGCTATTTTCTTTCAATACTTGAAATGCTTCACTCCAAGCTCACCTTGCCTTTAGGGTTTGTGTTGAGAACTCTGCCATGATCCTGATAGGCTTTTCTTTATAGGTGATCTGTATCTTTTCTCTAGCAGCTTTTAATATTCTGTTCTTATGCTGAATTCTGGGATCTTGATTATTACATGTTGCAAAGTAGATTTATTTTGGTTACGGCTAAATGGAGTTCTGTATGCCTCGCTGATTTGAATGTCAGGTTCTTTTCCCATGTTTGGCAAATTTTCTGCTATGATGTCTACAAATAGCCTTTTTAGGTCATTTATGTTGTCTCCTGTTTCAATGACACCTATCAGAATCATATTGTTTTTCTTTGCATCATCTGCAGCTGTTGAATAATTATTTCCTGATTCCTTGTTATCTTTGAAGAGTTGTTTCCTTTTGTGATCACTAGTTGCAGTCATGTCTTTGAGATCTGATAATGTGTCTCAATTTCATTCCTGCAGTTTTGCCAGATTTCAATGGAAGTTTTGATTTCCTAAATATCTCCTTGAATCTGTTTCATGTATTTGCATTGTTTCTTGTATTGTTCATTGAAGGTTTCTACACTGTTCTACACTCCTATACTTTTTTTTTAATCTGTGTCTTCTTTGGATATATTCACTAATTCTTTCATTATGTTTATCATTTCTGTTTTTACCTGAGTGATTATTTCTGATATGATTTCTATTACAGATTCCTGGAGGTGATTTTTACTTCCCTTGCTATCATTCCAGAGATTTCAGGTGTGTTATTTCCAAATTCATCCATGTCTATGTCTCCTGGACTTGACCGGATGGGCTGGAAGTTTGAGGCTGCATTTTCTTTTTTCATTTGGCATTTTCCTGTGCTCCTCCAAATCAGCTTTCTTACTTGTTTCCATTTTTGGTGGGCTGTATTCATCAGACCTCAATAAATGTTGCTATTGGTTCTAGGTCACTTGGCCCAGACATTTGGCCCCAAGTGCTTCACTGAGGGTTTCAGGATGACTGCAGGTTGTGGGTCTAAGGTTCCCAGTCCCTATGGACCTCAGAAATGGTGCCCAGTTGTGGATGGGTCATTGGGTACAGACTCCAAATCCTAGCATACCTCGCTGAGGGTTCTCAGATGACTTCAAGTCATTGGGCATAGGCTCCCAGTCCCTGCAGGTCTGCGAGATGGTTCCCACATGTGGTAAGTCACTGGGTACAGCTTCGCACTCCACACAAGCCTCACCGAGGGTTCCCAGGTGTGGACAGGCCCCTGGGTACAGCATCACAGCACTTGCAGAACTCACTGAGTGTTACTGGATGTCTGTGAGTCACAGGGAATAGACTCCTAGTGTCTGTAGACCTCAGAGGTGATGTCTGGGTGTGGGTAGGCTCCTGGGCACAGATTCTCAGTCCCCAAGGAGCCTTACTGAAGGTTCCCAGATGATTGTGGATCACGAGGTGCACACTTCCAGTTCCTGTGAGCCTCAGAAATGGTGTCCAGCTGTGGGAAGTCCCCTGGGCACAGCTTCCCAGTACCCAAGATCCTTACAAGGGCTCCCAGATGACTTCTTGTCAGTGGTCACAGACTTCTGGTCCCTGCGGGTCAGAGATGGTGTTTGGGTGTCCATTATTTTGGCATCATTCAAGCAATATGTTGTATCTGTTTCCAGCTCTGAAAAATTCCAGTCATTCAATTCCCTTCATTAACTGATGCCAGCCTTTCTTCCACAATTATCCCAGAGTGTTTTATCTCCAGACACCAACTACTCACCATTCTTAAAATGGGTCCTACATGTGATACATTTTAATAAGTATTATTACCATTTCTATTCTTTCTTTGTGGCTTGAAATAGCCCATCCATGCTCTCCTCTCTACTTTCTAAGCTTTTTATAATTTTAGCCATTATGCAACAGTAACAAAATTTTTCAATGTTCTGAAGTACTTGACCTTCAACTATTAACTATGATAAATAATAGCAACTCTGTTGCATCTTTCTGCCTTTCTTCTGCCTTGTTCTAGTGCTGAAATAATGAAATTATTTCTATATAGCTTTACAATTATAAGAATAATGACAGTGATACTGATATCTACTCACACATGCAAATAGAGCAGGCATTTTATACACAATATCTGTGTAACTTATTGAACCAATTTATTACTAGGTATATATGTATTAATGCATTTACTTTTGTTTTCTGATCATAAACTTCCAGTTCCTTTGTTAGCAGAAAATCAAATTACTTTGGGAGCCTGCTCAACCCCTAAATACCAGATTCATTCCAAATCCAATGCAGGAAGAACATTAGAAAGTCTTATGCATTCCCTCACTCTGTGGGTTTGGTTATAGTTGCATGGATCCTGCTCATTCTTAGCTATATATGCACTGTTACCTAAGCTTTTCTCTTTACCTCTGATTTCTGTTGTGGAGTTCACCCTTGGCATGTTGAGTCATCACCCCACAGCAAAGTGCTAACCAGGGCCCAGAAGAGCTCCCAGCCCATTCTTCATGTGGACCCTTCATCCAGGCTGCCAAACATGAAAAATTTGCTAGGCTCCAACTCCCCAGTGGGACCATGGAATTCTTCCTTCCTGATTGATCATAAGAGACCCTAAAAACCTTGCAAAGGAATCCTTAACAATGGATGGTGGTAGATTATTACTCTCTTTTCTCCAGGTATTTTTAAATCTCAAGGCTATATGTTTGCTCTACAGAATAGTTGAGAACATGAAAGTGGTATTGGGCAAGTATTAGGTGCAAGTAATTCATTTAAATCCTCTCACCAAGCCCATGGTGAATAGTTTCATCTTACATTTGTTTAACAACAAGATATAATAGCTGAACATCCAGGCTTCATTAGAAAGCGGCTTGAGACTTTCTCTCCTTTAATATCTTTTGTATATTGTCTAATCAGCACCAGATTTATGTCTAAGAAACCCTTCTGGGTGGTTAGTATTATTCTGAATTTATGTGTAATGAAATAAGTCCAGGGAAGTTGCCTGCCTTCAGTTACACTTCTAGTGAAGGAGAGAAATGGGATGCTAATTCAGATCAACCTGATTCTGAGCCTCTTAGCAGTGTACCCTCGGGTCCTAGATGATCAGGAAAAACCCATTTATGATTTTCTTCAAGGTGAAATGCTAGATTTTGGAAGAAATTAATTTCCTCTCCCTTGACAGTTTTCTCTTTCTCTTGCATACACACACACACACACACACACACACACACCCCAAATAACAATGATGCCCAGAATTTGGCACTGCCATTAGGTCTCAACCTTGGTATTTCTGTATACCTGCTTCTGAAAGCTCGGCAAGTCCATCCAGGGATCCACTGACTGCCCCACAATTACAGATCATTGGCTTCGGTAGAATCAGAGTTAAGAGGGAGAGCTTCAGTTCCAGCTTCCTCTATCCTCAAGAGGCCTCCTGTTAATTAGTCCAAATGGATTTCTGAGCAGAAATATCCACCCACATGCACACTAAAGAAACTGAAGGATGAAGGAAGGCCCTGTTAAAAAACAAAGGAATAACTCTATTCTTTTCAACTAAGACTACGTAGGCAGTTGGGCCTACCTTTAAAAGCAGCTTCATCTCATGTTAGAAGACAGGGTAATACCCTAACACAGGGCACCTGTTGCTGAGACTGCCTTGCAAGCTTCTGCCAAGGATCATACATCTTTGACAACCTTCTTTGAAAGCTTGTCACCCCACTGCCTTTCACTTGATGGATGAGCTGACTGCCAGTGCTATAAATGTTGAATAGTTTCCAATTCATTGTCTGAGGCCAAGAGCTTTCATAAATGAGACTCCCTGGCCAGATTTGTTGTCTGAGTTCCAATTTTCAAGCATACTTTTTTTTTTAAATTAATTTGAAAGAGAGTAAAACAAAAGGGGGCAGTAAAGAGGAGATCAGAACAGGACAACATAGGCAACACAGTACTTCACATTAAGACAACTGGACATCAACAGTAGCTAACACCATATCTCTTACTCTGCTATAGTTGAGCATAGTTTCAGATACAATAATATCAAACATAAAACGATAGTATAAAGCCATGCATAGAGTGAAAGAATTACAGGGCTTTCTGAACCGAATAACAGAAAATGATCAATGGGTACTATTATATCTCATTTTTGATCAAAAAAAATTCAGTTTCAACTATCATACATATTCAAATTCCAATAAGACACAATGTGATAGATAGAACCAACAGTAGTAGAACAAAAAAAGCATGGTAGGACTTCTAAGAAGGGTGGTATAAATTCAGCAATAGCTGTCATAATGTTTTCTTCAAAACAGCTGTTCATATCATCACGTATGATATAGTCAAACAAAACTGGATAAAACCATTCCAACTGATGATTGAAAATTTTGAAAGACTTCAAAGCTATGAGATGGAGACTCATGCTTACCATAAAGTCTTATACATTCTTATCAAATCTCACACTAGGGAGACTATATGGTATTTACCCTTGTGAGTTTGGTTTATTTTGCTTAAGAGAATGGTCTTAAGTCATGTCCATTTATTTATAAATATCTCGATGTGATCATTCTTTATAGCTGAGTAGTACTCCATTGTATAAAAATGCCACAACTTTTTTATCCATTCCTCAGTTGATGGGCACTTAGGTTGTTTCCAAGATCTGGCTATTACAAATTGTGCTGCTATAAACATGGGTGCACATATATCACTGTGGTATGATGTTTTC
>PVJX010013436.1:0-47471 GCA_004027295.1 Dolichotis patagonum | reverse complement strand
TTGTAGACAGCATATGGTTGGATGTTGTTTCTTGATCCATTCTGCCAGTCTGTTTCTTTTGATTGGTGAGGTGAGGCCATTTACATTAATGGTTGTAACTGTTATATATTGGTTTATTGTTGACATGTTATCTTTCTGCTGTTGTGTCTTTAGCTTTCCATTCTGTTTAATTGTCTGCCTTGCTTGGTGGTTTTCTCCCATGTGTATATAGAATGTCTTTCAGTATTCTTTGTAGGTTTTGTTTGGTGTTCATGAAGTTCTTCAGCTGTTCTTTGTCATGGAAGTATCTTATTTCTCCATCCATTTTGAAGGACAGTTTTGCAGGGTATGTCAGTCTGGGTTGGAAGTGGTTTTCCTTTAGGATCTGAAAGCCTTCACTCCATGCTCTTCTTGATTTCATTGTTTGTGTTGAGAAGTCTGCCGTGATTCTGATAGGTTTTCCTTTATAGGTGACCTCTTTTCTCTCTAACAGTTTTTAATATTCTATTCTCATGTTGGATTTCTGGGATGGTGATTATTATGTGCCTGGGTGCAGTTTTATTTTGGTTATGGCTGTTTGGAGTTCTATATGCTTCACTTATCCAGATGTCAGTTTCTCTTCTCATGTGTGGGAAGTTTTCAGCCATTACTTCTGTAAATAGCCTCTGGATATCATTTGAGCTGTCCCCTTCTTTTTCATTTATCCCTATTAATCTTATGTTATTTTTCTTTGCATCATCTTGCAGGTGTTGAATTGTTATTTCCTGATTCTTTGTTATTTTTAAAAGATCTTGTCTTTCCTGCTCACTGGTTGCAATCTTATCTTTGAGGTCTGAAATAATATCTTCACTTTCATTTAGTGAAAGTTTTTACAGCTTTCAATAGAATTTTGATTTCCTGTATATCTCTTTGAATCTGCTTTATGCATTCTGTTTGTTTCTTATATTGATCTTTCAGGGATTCTATCTGTTTGCTTTGTTTCTCTAATTTTTTAGCTGTGTTTTCACTAGATGTGTTCACTATTTCTTTCACTATTTTTATCAATTCTTCTTTTACATTGGCACGTATTTCTGGTTTGAATTTCTGCATAGCTTTCCCTATTTGCATATTTATTTCATTTGATATCATTTCAGACATTTCAGGTGTATGGCTTCTTTTTTCTTCTATGTCCATGGCTTCTAAGCTTTCTTGGGGAGGGCTAGGGCTTTGAGCCTGCCTTTTGGTCTTGCCTTTGGATATTTTTCTATATTTCCTTACTTTGAGCGGTGTTCCAAAGCTTTCTCTGCATGTGTGGTGAATTACCTCTTACACCCTCAGTTCCTGGAGGGGCAGTGTCTCCCCTAAATGCTCTTGGCTTCCTCACAGTGTCCTAGCTCCCCTCTGTGGTCTCCTGGCTCCCTAATTTGTAAGGCGAATGTTGGGTGTGATCATCCCGGAGTCTGTGGAATCTCATGCAGTCCAGGCCACCGTGCTTTGTCCCAGGCAGGTCTCCAGGAGGTTCCCTGTGAGTGAAGGGTGGGCCTACAGGTCCCAAAGAGTCAGGCCAGAATGTTGGTTTCTGAAAAGTTCCCGATACCAAACAGACCTGGCCAAGATGCCAGTCTCCACAATATTCCCAATCCAAACAGCCGAGGCCACTCTGTGCATCCAAGAGGTTCAGGTCCCAAAGAGACAGGCCATGATGCTGGTTTCTGGGAGACTTCCTGGGGGTGAAGGGTGGGGCTACGGCCCAAACAGACCTGGCCCAGATGCTGGTCTCCAGGCAGTTCCCTGCAGATGAAGGGCGGGCCTACCAGTCCCAAACAGTCGTGCCGAGATGCAGGTCTGTGCAGACTTTCAATCTAAACAGCCCGAGCCACTCTGCATGTCCCAGAGGTTCGGGTCCCAAAGAGACAGGCTGTGATGCTGGTTTCTGGGAGACTTCCTGGGGGTGAAGGTTGGGGCTGTGGGCCCAAACAGACCTGGCCCAGATGCCAGTCTCCAGGCAGTTCCCTGCGGATGAAGGGTGGGCCTACCAGTCCCAAACAGTCATGCCAAGATTCATGTCGGTCCAGACTTTCTATCCAAACATCCCGGGCCACTCTGCAGGTCCTAGAGGTTCGGGTCCCAAAGAGACAGGCCACGATGCTGGTGTCTTGGAGGCTTCCTGGGGGTGAAGGGTGGGGCTCTATAGGAAAATTCTTGTACATGGAAAATATAGTGTTGAGCAAAACAGACCACTTATGCAGGCTTAAATAACATACTGTCTGTTATTTGAGTAAAGCAAAGTACAAACAAGGGGAATAATAAAGAATGGATTGAAGGAGACAACAGGGTGGATCTCTTCCAAAAAAAGAGGTTGTCCAAAGGGTCAAGCATGAAGGGCAATGGAAGAGATAAAGGGAAATAAGTAGAATAGAGATATGCCATGCACAGAAACCAAATTATCCCAAGGAATGTAAACATTAGAGGCCATAACATGAGCTAAAATTAATAATATCAACCAGAATGAAAATTCAGAAAGTGCAATTAGAGTAGGAAAGAGGTGGGGAGGGAAGGGAATGAAAAAATAAATAAGCTGCATTATGAACATGTACCGATCCCACAAGGTAATTTTGAGCTACATGTTATGGAAAGGTGGACTAATAAAAATAAATAAAGAAATAAATAAACTACAAATAGTAACTCCATGTGGCCCAGATATTCCCCTTCTACATATCTCCCAGAAAGACTTAAAAAGTCATACTACAGTGTTACATGCATATCTTTATTTATAGAAGCACACCTTACAATAACTAAATCTTGGAAGCAATCTGTACATCCATCAGCAAATGAAGGAATAAAAAAATATGGTATCTATACAAGATAAAGTACCTGTCTGCCATGCAGCAGGATAAAGTCTTTTGGAGGATAATGGGTGTAGCTGAGAACACACTGTTAATTGAAACAATGAGACACACATCTTACAGTTCACTTCCACCTCTTTCCATTTCCAGTTATGAGAGAAGGGTTTCATATCATTGGTGTTTTATGTCTGTATATGTGCATGTATGTATCAAAATCATGGTGTACACTGAAAATATATATAAGATTAACTTGTGAGTTGTACCTTAATAAAGCAAAAAAGTAGGAGGAAGACTGAAATTCATACACAGGTCTCTGATTTGGAGAGTTTGTAATCTATCACACTTTCTGCATTCCTCATGCAGTGATGTATGGATCATGGTTTGAGCACGTTCGTGGTTGGCTGTCCATGAGAGAGAGGGAAAATGTCCTGGTGCTGAGTTATGAAGAACTGATCAAGGTAACCTGTGGGGTTCAGTCAGCACACACCCTCCTCACAGCCTGCATTCCCTCTGACATTGTTTCTTTCAGGAGCTTGCTTGATTGGTTTTCTTCTTTCAGGCTGATTGGGACAGGGTTTTTTTTTGGTGTTGTTCCTTTGTTTTTTGGTTTGTTTGATTGTGTTTGGTTGTTCTTGGTTTATTTAAAACGTTTTTCTTTTGACTATCTAGACTTCTTACTTGTATTTTTCTTTTGTTCTATTCATCTTTTTCTCTTTCACAATTGTATGATAATTTTATGTGCATGAACACTGTCTAAGTGTTGGTTTGCTTAAGTATTCTTTTGCTTTCTCTTTCATTTTTCTTTTGTGCACTATTCTCCAGTCTCCTAAAAACTGAGTGACTCATCCTTATCTTTACAGCCTTGCTTCTACTACATTTCTCCTCATCCATCTTTCTGCTTTGTCCCCTACCCATTTTTTGTTCTTTTTTGAGACAGGGACTTTCTGTGCAATTCACACTGGCCTTGAGCTCACTTTGTAGCCCAGGCTGGTCTCAAACTTGCAACAATCCTCCTTCCTCAGCCTCCCATGTGCTGGGATTTTAGGCATCCACCATCACACCCAGATCCCCTATGCTTCTTAAATACCACCCCAAACCAGGGTGAAATTAATATACCAAGGGAAAACTTCTTGAATACAAGTTCCTAATATATAATGAATTTTGCTATATGACTGTAGAGCCTGCTTCCAATGTTAAAAGTTCCAAATTAATAGTTGCTTAACTGTTGCTTAATAGTTGATTAATAGTTGCTAGGCTGTGATTGATGATATTGTTATTGCTAACTACACTACTTTAGCTAGGATGTCACGATGTCACAGTTTTTCTCCTTGTATACACCAGCATTGTGGTTGTCTGAGGGCAACAACTATCACCATAGTCCAGGACCAAATGGCAGGTGGTGGGGGCTCACCCAAATAAGCATTAACTTCTCATCCTTAATAAATTGAGAAGAGAGGTTCCTGGAATAGACACAAAGACCTTGTACCATCTAGAAGACAGCACTGAGGAGTAGACATTCCCTAGGAGAGTGTGAATACTAGGGATAAAGCTATTTATCATTGGAAATCTATGTGCAACAACACAGAAAATAAAACATAAAAAATGGCATGAGGCAGAAGCAAAATGCAATCCCAGACTTCCAGCTCACCCATCACAAGTTCAGAGCACAATGAGATAGATGTAATAGGAAGTCACACACTGGGTCTTTCTGAAATGATAGCAGCAGAAGTTAAAAAAAATACATATGGCTAAAGAAACATTAATCTCACAGGTGAAAAGAAATGATGATCAAAATGAAAGACCTCATTAATGAATCTAGGTAGATACTGATAAAGAAATAGAGCATCTTAGAAAAATGGAAGAAATTATCAATGCTCAAAACAGGAAAGCAATGGAAGCCATGAAGCAGATTGAAATGCATACTCAGGAACTTAAAAATGCCATTGAAAATATATGGAATAGATGGAATGAAGATGAAGATAGGCTATCATATCTAGAAGATAAGATTGTGGTTACTGACACAAAAAGAGCAAAATATTAAAAACAGCAAAGAGTCAATGAAAAATCAATCCAACAGCTTCAAATGAAGCAAAGAACAGCATAAAACTGGTCTGAGTTAGCAAAAATCTATGATAGCTCCAATGACATTAAAAATATCTTCACTTAAGAAGTGGCATATAACATCCCAAACATGGATAAAGAATTTAAAATAAAAATAGATGAGGCATATAGAACTCCAATTATTTGTGCTCAAAATAAATATACATCAAGGCATATAGAAATCAAGATCCCAGGAATTCATCACAAGGGCAGGATATTAACAGTTGTTAGAAAAAGGAAACAAATCACCTATAAAGAAAGCTCATCATAATCACAACAGACTTCTCAACACAAATCCTCAAGTCAAGAACTTGGAGTGAAGTATTTCAAGTCCTGAAAGAAAACAACATCCAACCCAGATTGATGAAACTGCAAAATTATCTTTCAAAATTAATGGAGAAATAAGATAATTCTAGGATGAAGACCACCAGATAGAATTCATGACTGCCTACTCTCCCCACCAAAATGCTCTGAAAGATATTTTAAGACAGGATATAAGGGAGGTAAAATTACAATAACACCAATAGAAAGCAACAATCATGCAAGGAAAACAATCAAATAACAAGGAAAGAAGTGCAGCAGGAAAATAACATGAGAAGGGTAAGTCAGCACACATTAGTTATAACCATCAACAGAAATGTTCTCAATTCAGCAATCAACAGAAACAGACTAGCAGAATGAATCAAGAAGCAAGATACAGCAAAATGCTGCATACAGAATACTCAGTTAACTAAAAAAATTCACAGACTGAAAAATCAAAGGATAAAAACAATAATTCTTGTGACAGGAACCCAGAAAAAGCAGGAGAAGCTATTCTATTTGTAGACAACATAAGATTCAAGCCAAGCCTGATCAAAAGAGTCAAAGAAGGTCATTATATGCTTGTTAAGGTAATACTCCAAGAAGAATAGCAAACAATCTGATATATATATAGGCACTAAATACCAATGTATCCAACTACATGAAACAAATAATAATAGACATGAAAAATCAAAGAGGCACCAACACAATTATAGTGGGGGCCCTTAAAACTCCCCTGTCACAAATAGACAGAGCAAGCAGAAAAAATCAACAAAGAAATATCAGAATTAAACAAATTCTGTGAATAAATGGACTTAGTAGATATCCATAGTGTCCCACCCACGACATCAGAATACACATTATTTTTATCCACACTTGTGAAGTTCTGCAAGGAAGAACATGTACTAGAACACAGAACATGCTTAAGAAAATGCAGCCAGAGATTTAACTCAGTGACATAAGTGTCTGCTTGATAAGGTGCAGGGTCATGACTTCGATCCCTGGTAACAAATAAATAAATAAATAAATGAGAAAATGCACAGGAATCGAAATTGTACCATGTCCACTATCTGACCAGAGGAAAGTCGAATTGGAAGT
The DNA here is from genome assembly GCA_004027295.1 of Dolichotis patagonum. Taxonomy (NCBI): domain Eukaryota; kingdom Metazoa; phylum Chordata; class Mammalia; order Rodentia; family Caviidae; genus Dolichotis; species Dolichotis patagonum. The sequence continues at coordinate 41,169 of PVJX010013436.1, read as the reverse complement.
CATATGCAAAAGAAACTACAAAACTACTTAAACAACTAGAAATCAGATAAAAACCTCCTGAAAAACCAATGGGTCACATGAAATTAAAGAACAAATTAAAGAGTTTCTGCAATGTGTTTTTGGAAGTGGGAATTGAACTCAGGGCATCCCACTTGCAGGCAGGTGCTGTGAGAGACTTTCTACAATTAAATAATAATGTTTATACAACATACAGGAAGTTATGATACAATAAAATCAGTCCTACCAAGGAAATTTATAGCAGTGAACTGTCACATCAGCAAAATAGGAGGAACTCAAATAAGCAATCTAAAGTTGATCCTAAAACTTCTAGAAAAAAGGACAAATGAAACTCTAAGCTCAAAAGAGAGAGACAATTTTGAGGATAAGAACAGAAAATAGTGCACTTGAGACTAAGAAAACAATACAATGAATCAATTAATTGAAGAGTACATTCTTTGACAGATTAAATAAAATTGATAAGCTCTTAGTCAATCTTATCAAAAGAAGAAAGACTTAAATCCATGCAATTAGGAATGAAAAGGGTGAACTCACAATAGATCTTGTGGAAACCTAGCTCATTGATATTTATTTGAAGAACCCTACTCTAAAAAGATGGAAAACACAGAAGAAACACACAGGTTACCAAATACAAATGAATTGCCAAAAACTAAAACAAGAGTGTCTAAAACTTCTAAGTAACTCAATGTGAGTCAGAGAAATTGAAAATGTAATTAAAAATTTTCCGGTAAAGAAAATCCCAGGTCCTGATGGATTCACAGATGAATTCTACAAGAAATTTAGTGAGCATTCAATACCATTAATTCTCAAACTCTGTAACAATGTTGAAAGGGCAGCAATACTATCTAATTCATTCCTGGAGGCAAGTATTACCCTGATACTAAAACTAGAGAGAGACCCAACCAATAGAGAGAACCACAGGTCAATCACCATAATGGACATGAATGCAAAAATCCTGAAAGAGTTACTGGCAAACAGAGTGCAGAAAATCATCAAGAAGATTATACACCATGACCAAGTGGGACTTATCCCAGGAATACAGAGATGGTTTGACATATGCAAATCAATATAATACACGATGTCGAAAAATCCAAAGACAAAAAACATGTGATCATCTCAACAGATTCAGAAAAAGCATTTGATAAAGTTCAACACTCATTCAGGATAAACATCCTATAGAAAAATTGAAAAGATGGCCTTTACCTCCATTTAACTAACATTACCAGTGACAAACCAACAGCTAATAATGCACTAATCAGAAGAAACATGATAATTTGCACTCTAAAATCAGGAACAAGCCAAGGATGTCCACTGTCAGCACTCCGAGTCAATATAGCTCTGGAAACATTAGCCAGAGCTATTAGACAAGAGAGAACTAAAAGGAGTAATGATAGCAAAGGACGAAGTTAAATTATCATTATTTGCAGATGATATGATACTCTAACAAGAAAACCCTAAAACCTTACCAAAAGACTGGTAGCATTAATAATTGAATGCAGTAGTGTAGCTAGATGCACAATCAATACTCAAAAATCAAGAGCATCTCTGTGCCCCAGCAGCAAACACGCTCACAGTGAAGTTAGGGAGAAAACACTTTTCACAATAACATCCAAGAAAATGAAATACTTCAGAATCAATCAAACAAAGGAAATACAAGATCGACATATTGAAAATTATAGTACTTTGAAAAAGGAGACCAAAGAGGATATTGGAAAATAGAAAGATATCCTTTGCTCATGGATAGGAAGAGCTATCACAGTGAAACAGCCATATTGCTGGAACTGTTTCACATATTTAATGCAACTGCAGTCAAAATATCATTAACATAATCACACAGAAGACATTCTTAAAATTCATTTGGAATCAGAAGCGATTTGGAATAGAAAAAGCAATTGTGGCAACAAAGACAAGTGAAGGAATATCACAACCCCTGACCTGAAATTATATTACAAGGCTACTGTGATTAAATAAGCATGGTACTGACAAAAATTAGTCTTGAAATCAGTGGAACAGAACATAACTTCAAACACACTCAGCCTTCTTATCTTTGATGAAGAAACCAAACATTTCCACTGGAAGAAAGATAGTGCTTTTACTAAATTGTGCTGGAAATCCTGTCTTTCCAGACACCAAAAGGCTGAAACTCAATTCATGGCTCTCACCTGCACTAAACTAAAGTTAAAATGGATCAACAACCTAAATATTAAAATGGAAACACTTAATTTTTGGAAGTGAATATAAGTAGAAATCTTGAAGACATAAGGGCAAGCAGAGATTTCGTGATGAAAACTGTGATTGCTTGGTAAATACTACAAAGAGTCAACAACTGGGATCCTGTGTTATTAAAATGCTTTTGCATAGTGAAAGAAATAACCAACAGAGTGAAAAGAAACACAGAGAGTGGGAAAAACCTTATCTGACTCTCTCTGACATAGGACTTTTATCTGGAACATACAGAGATTTAATGCAATCCCAATCAAAATACCATTGACATACCTCACAGATCTAGAGAAAGCACTCCTAAAATTCATTTGGAAACAGAAGAAACCTAGAATAGCAAAGGCAATTCTGGGCAAGAAAGACAAGGCAGGAGGCATCTCAATCCCTGACTTGGAACTGTACTACAAAGCCACAGTGACAACATCAGTATTTTACTGGCAAAGAAATAGACCTGAGGATCAATGGAATAGATTAGAAGATGCAAGTATAAGTACAAAGACATTCAGCCACCTGATATTTGACAAAGGAGCTAAAGATGTTCATTGGAAGAAGGATAGCCTCTTTAATAAATGGTGTTGGAAAAACTGGCTGTCCACATGCAGAAGACTGAAACTAGATCCATGCCTATCACCATGCACAAAACTAAAGTCTAAATCGATCACATACCTAAACATTAAAAGAGAAACACTAAATCTACTGGAAGATAGGGTCAGTAGCAGTCTTGGAGACATAGGGTAGACAGAGAATTCATGAACAAAATGCAAACTGGCCGAGAAATGCTTCAGAGTATCAACAACTGGTATCTTATATTATTGAAAAGTTTCTGTAGTTCAAAAAGAAATCATCCACAGAGTGAAAAGAAAACCCAAAGAATGGGAAAGAATATTAGCCAGCAACCCCTCAGACAAAGGACTTCTATCAGGAACATACAAAAAGTTGAAAAACATCAAACCCCCTCAAATTGAAAGACCCTCTCAAAAAATGGGCATCTGAGGTGAACTCTCAGTTCTCAGATAAAGATATACAAATGGCAAATAAATACATGAAGAAATGTTCACCATCACTGATCATTCAAGAAATGCAAATTAAAACAATATTGGAATTTCATCTCACACCTGAAATAATAGCTGCCATCAAGAAATCAACGGATAGCAAATGTTGGCGAGGCTGTGGGGAAAAAGGAAAATTGCTCCACTGTTGGTGCGAGTGTAGACTTGTGCAACCACTGTGGAAATCAGTACGGAGAATTCTCAGAAGGCTAGGACTGGAAGTTCCATTCAACCCAGCTATTCCCCTCCTGGGGATTTTCCCAGAAAAAGTGAAAAGGTCATATCACAGTGATATATGTGCACCCATGTTCATATCAGCACAATTTGTAATAGCTAAATCTTGGAATCAACCAAGATGCCCGTCGACCACAGAGTGGATGAAAATGATGTGTTATTTTTATGGAATGGAGTTCTACTCAGCTATGAAGAAGGATGATGCTTTTTAAATTTTTTAATTTTTATTTAAAGAGAAATAAAACCCAACCAGACAAAACAGAAAAGTGGTAGCAACAATACAGAAATAAAAAGGGAAAAAAATTAAAAAACCAAAACAAGCAAACACACAGACAAAACCCCCCCAAAAACAACAACAACAACAACAAATAAAAACACTAAGAAATCGCCACTTGATACATTATATACTGTAATCATTGGAAATAGTTTTTCAAGTTACAAAATTACAGCATACAATGTAGACATTCAAATAATGAGACTGTTAACAGTTCTGCTCAACAATCTAACAAAAACAGTAGTATGGTCCTCATTAGTTAAATAAATAAGAATCATATTTATAAATATCACATTGTGTCTGTAGTGTAAAAAGTAAGAAGAACTGTAGGAGTAATAAAACACAAAATGTGTAATTGTTACTGTAAAAAAGAGAGGTAAAGAGGGTGCTCTAAAGGATATAATTGCATGTATGTTTAAGTGTGTAAGATGAATGACCATATTACTGTTTTTATTATATCATGGAGCAGAACTGTTAACAGTCTCATTGCTTGAATGTTTAGTTTGTAATTGTAATTGTCATTGTCATTGTAATAGTAATTGTAATTGTAATGTGTATTTTGCTTGAATGTGTACTTTGGAATTAGTATGAGAGATCCCATTTGATCCATCAATTCCCCTTCTGGGTGTCTTCCTGAAACAATTAAAAACATCATTCCAGAGCAGTATGTGCACACTCATGTTTACAGAAGCTCAGTTTTTAATAGCTATATCTCAGAAAAAACAAGAGTTCCCATCAACCAAGTAATAGATGAAGATGTGATTTTCTTTTTGTACAATGGAGTGCTACTCAATCATATAAAAGGAAGAGCTTGAGAAATATTTAGGTAAATGCATACACTTTCAGAAATACTCTTAAATGGTATTAATTGGTCTTAAATGTGTAAATATCACATTATTTCTCTGGTATGAGATAACAAATTATAAATAAAGAGCAGTCTATATCTATATCTATATCTATATCTATATCTATATCTATATCTATTTATAGCTATATCTATTTATAGCTATATCTGTATCTGTATCTATATCATCTATATCTATCTATATCTATCTATCTATCTATCTATCTATCTATTTGGTACTGAGGATTGAACTCACAAACTTTCACTTGCCAGGCAGGTGCTTATGTCTTTGAGCTAAATCCCCAGCCCTATAAAAGATACTTTGAAAGAGGAAGAAATTATTCAGAAGTAAGAGGACTAGGGAGAGAGGAGAGGAATTGAAGGAAAAAAGTGCCCATTCTCTTAAATGAGATAGATCAAACACAATTATTTAAATACCACAATGTTTCTACAGTGGGATAAACTGAAAGGGTAAATAAGGAGCAATATATGTAACAGAGACTGGTAAATAGGAAGAAAATGTTCATTATAGGAGTTTTTGATACTGGCACATGAACTCAGGACCTTGTAGTTCCCCAGGAGCGGTGTGCCATTGAGCTATATCCAATGGGCAACAAAATATTCAAATGGGAAGGGGAGTAAGGGATGGAGGACAGAAGGGAGAAAGAAAATGGAAAAAAAGAATAGAAGAAACACGGAATCAAAGATCTTGTAAACAGAGAAGGGAAGGGGTTTGAAAGGAGAAGGATTTTCAGAAAAAAGAAGAATCAAGTAATTTCATATAGAGGTATAAATATCCTCTAATGAATGTGACCATTATGTATATCTAAAATGAATTTAACCAATGAATTTAAAGATAATCAAAGAATACAAATGAAAATAAAACTGTGTAGGTACACAGTTGACAAATAAAACAATATAGACAATTTCTTTACCCACTAGGAGAGAAGTAAAGCCTCTTATCATCTTCTTCTGGCTGCTTTAATACAGCCCTCTAGGTTTGCACTATGATTCTGCATTTTGCAAGAAGCTTTGGATCTGAGCTTAGGATTTAATGGTGCTTGTTCCCATAGCCTCCTTTCAAATCCTACAAGTATCATATCTCTACTTATAGCCACATTAGTGTCTTCTTAGTTATTAACTGGGGACCAGACAATAGAATACAAAGCCAAATCTGTCTTGTTACAAAGGCTGTTGGTCTCATCATAGTCTCTGAGTAAAGAGTAATTATTGAGACCATGTACTGCAAGATCTTATAAATGAATGTGTTATTTAAACCTTATTTGAAACACATTTTTTAGGTGTAATAACTAATATTTTTCAAGTTTTCACTTTTCTCCTTGCTTAGGCTTATTGTTGTTTGTCTGTGTTTCTAAGAAGAGCCATGAAAATCCCAGGTCCTGTTTCTATGGTGTGCTATACCCAATCACACTGTGAGGTCTTCCTCATCTTTTCATGATGCACACACTTCAAGCTATCTCACTTTCTTCCTCCTCTTTTTTAAAAAAAATTTATTTAAGGAGAAAAAACCAACAAAACAAAACAGAATAAAAAGGTAGCAACAATACCAAAATCGAAAGGAAAAAAAGAAAATAAAAAAAACACTAATAAATCACTACTTGATAAATTACATACTGTCATCTTGGAAATAGTTGTTCAAGTTACAAAATTAAAGCATACAAAGTAGACATTCAAACAGTGAGACTGTTCACAGTTCTGCTCAACAATCTAACAAAAAGAGTAATATGGTCATCTATCTTCCACACTTAAACATACATGCAGTTATATCCTTTAGGGCACTTTCTTTTCCTCCCTTTTTTACAGTAGCAATTACACATTTTGGGTTTTATTACTCCTATAGTTTTTATTAGTTTTTGCAAGACACACAGTGTGATATTTATAAATAGGATTCTTATTTAATTCACTAATGAAGATAGTCTCAAATTGTCTCTATTTACCTATGAAGGTATCAAGATCATCCTTCAAAACTGAGTAATATTGCATTGCATAGAAATACCACATCTTTTTCATCCACTCTGCAGTTGATGGGCATCTTGGTTGTTTCCAAGAGTTAGCTATTACAAACTATGCTGCTATGAACATGGGTGCACATATATCTCTGTGATAGGACCTTTTCACTTTTTCTGGGAAAATACCCAGGAGGGGAATAGCTGGCTTGAATGAACTTCCAGTCCTAGTCTGCTGAGAATTCTCCATACTAATTTCCATAGTGGTTTCACCAGTCTACACTCCCACCAACTGTGGAGCAGTGTTCCTTTTCTCCCCGCAGACTCACCAACATTTGTTATCAGTTGACTTCTTGATGGCAGCTATTCTTTCTGGAGTGAGATGAAATCTCAATGTTGTTTTAATTTGTATTTATTGAATGACCAGTGATGGTGAACATTTCTTCATGTCTTTATTTGCCATTTGCATATCTTCATCTGAGAACTGAGTGTTCATCTCAGATACCCATTTCTGGAGAGGGTCTTTGAATTTGGAGTGCTTCATGTATTCAATTCTTTATATGTTCTTAATATAAGTCCTTTTTCTGAGGGGTTGCTGGTTAAAATTCTTTCCCATTCTGTGGGTTTTCTTTTTACTCTTTGGTGATTTCTTTTGAGGTGTGGAAACTTTTGAAAAATATGAGATCTCAGTTATTGATTCTCTGAAGTGTTTCCCATGAAGTTTGCATTTTGTTAATGAATTCTCTGCCTACACCTGTGTCTTCAAGACTTCCACTGACCCTATCTTCCAGTAATTTTAGTGTTTCTGTTTTAATGTTTAGGTCTTTGATCCACTTAGACTTTAGTTTTGTGCATGGTGATAGGCATGGATCTAGTTTCAGTCTTCTGCATGTTGAGAGTCAATTTTCCCAACACCATTTATTAAGAGACTATTCTTCTTCCTGTGAACATGTATAGCCCCTTTGTCGAATATTAAGTGGCTGAGTGTATTTCTCCTTATACTTGCATTTTCTCATCTGTTCCATTGATCCTCAGGTCTGCTTTGTTGCCAGTACCATACTGATTTTATCACTGTGACCTTGTAGTACAGTTTCAAGTCAGGGATTGAGATGCCTCCTGCCTTGCTTTTATTGCCCAGAATTGCCTTTGCTATTCTGGTTTCTTCTGATTCCAAATGAACTTTAGGAGCATTTTCTCTACATGTGTGAAGTATGTCAATGGTATTTTTATTGGGATTGCATTAAATGTGTGAAACAGTTTTGGGAGCATGGACATTTTCACAATGTTGGTTCTTCCTAGTCAAGAGCAAGGAATATCCTTCCATTTTCTTATATCCCCTTCAATCTCCTTTTATAGTGTAGTATAATTTTCAGTATATAGGTCTTTTACCTTATTAGTTAGGTTGATTTCTAAGTATTTCATTTTTTAAGATGTTATTGTGAAGGGCAATATTTGCATAATTTCCCTCTCTGTGAGTCTCTTGTTTGTGTACAGGAATGCTATTGATTTTTGAACATTGACTGTGTATGCAGCTACACTGCTGAATTCGTTTATTACTCTAGTAGTCTTTGAATGGAGATTTTTGGGTCTTCTATATAGAGTATCATATCATCTGCAAATAGTGATAATTTAACTTCATTGTTTCCTATCTTTATTCCTTTTATTTCTCTCTTGTCTGATTGCCCTGGCTAGTGTTTCCAGAACTGTATTGAAAAAGAGTGGTGATAGTGGACATCCTTGTCTTCTTCCCCTTCTTCCTCTTGATTCAAATGAAACTTTGTCTGATACATATTCACTCTCTTTATCATTCCTCTTCTGTACCTAATATAATTCTGGTCTCCTCTGCCCTTCCTTATCAATCATTTGTCTGCATTTTTCTTCTTTTAGGATATAAGTATGATAGAGAAGATTTGTCAATTTTTAGGAAAGAAGTTAAAACTTGAAGAAATAGATTTAGTTCTCAAATATAGCTCCTTTCAATTCATGAAAGAAAACAAGATGTCCAATTTCAGCACGGTACCTGATAATTATATTTCTGAGGGTTTCTCACTTATGAGAAAAGGTAAGAAAATAAATGCTCTGCTTTCAAAATATTTCAGGGGACATGGGACACACTCCTCTTGGCCAAAACAGAATGTGAATAGTTAAGCTGTGTGAATTTTTCTCCTTTATGCTGAGAGTAGAGGCCAACTGAGCCTTAATTCTCCATTCCTCCACAATTCCTTTCAAGATCGCAGTCCCAGTGACTTAACTTCTTTGAAAAGTTCCCACACCTAAAATTTTCACCATTTCTCAGTAGCACCTAGGCTCATAACTAAGTCTTTAGGTTTAGGGAATACTTTCAAATCATTGCAATAGATAATTTTTCTTTAGTCAATGATTATTATTTATATCTTATTTTTATTTCAGAGTGTAGTTCCTGGCACAGAATAAGAATTCTATGACTTTTGATAGTAGTTTTTGACTGAAGAGTGAAGACTGAATGAAATATATTACATTCATTATTAATTTGGTTTTAAGTATAGTAATCATGTGGTAGTGATTCATCACATAACTGGTTAAAATGTTGCAGGTTTTAATACTACAGTGCTAAACTTTTTACTTAAGACCAGAAAATAAAATGAACTTTGTTTAGAACATGTTTCTGTGAACTCCTGAGTGGTTCAATAGTCAGGGGCAATAAAATACTAGACTATGGAAAGTTGATCTAGTCTACACCATGTTTAGTAATACTTTTTAACACAACTTTTCAAAAGATGTCTTCATAACCAAGAGAAATGGGTTGAATAGACTACACTCAAGAACTCACACATGGAGGTGGAAGACGCTGAATGCAATAGCATTTGGACAGAAGGCCTTAGAGAAGTAATTAAGCTAAAATGATATTATTGCATCAGGTTATACCTTAGCATGTTTGGTGTTTTTAAAAGAGAAAAGTAGGGCACAGACATAGAATTAGGACAGTGTAGAGACCTGGAACAAGATGGCCATATAGAGTCAAAGAGAGAGAGGCCTACAACATATTCTTCCTCCAGCAGCCTGATAAGTGTTGAGGACTCCCAACACCATTAGATAACATTCCAGCCTCTGAAACTGTGGGAACATTAATGTCTATGACTTAAATCACCCACACAGTCTGTATTATGTTGCAATGACAGCCCTAGCAATAAACACATAGGCTTTTGAAAGATTTTTGAGTCAGTAAAATATAAAAAAGAAATTCACATCTAGAAAATTTGTAAGTTGAGAACTATTCACATTCAGAAATTGAGATGTCTATACAGAAATACTAGTTGTTCCATTTTAATCTACCACGTTAACCTAGATGTAAAATGCTATTGACTTGGTGCTAGCCAGCTAAAACAGACATGGTGAGAAGGAATAGATTCTAAGTGCTTCAAAAGATTGAGCCAAACTTACAGTGAACAGATGATATACAAGATTGGCTGGGAGAGAGCGGGAGGAAAGAAATTGTTTCTGCACAGGTCAAAGGGTGAATGCTAGGCACCCAGTCATAGACAGACTACTGGCTCTCACCTCCCCCTTCAGCTATCACCAGCTACTTTCTTGGTGTCTGGTGGATTCCAGGAGTCGATAAATGAGATGTGCTGAATTCTTAGGCCCTGTTACTAAATCTGGTCTACATTTCTATGCTGTGTTTTCCAGGAGTCATGGGAGACTGGAAGAATCACTTCACTGCAGCCCAAGCTGAATCATTTGATAAAATATATCAGGAGAAGATGGCAGGATACCCTCCAAAGCGGTTTCCATGGGAGGAATTTTGAAAATTTCTACAGATTATATGAATACTGCTATCTGTGTTCCTGATCTTGTACTTCTGCATGCCTGGGAGGTCATAGCAAACTTGTGGTGGTTTTGAATTATCAAATCTTTACATTTTTGATGACCTGATTGTTCCAAATGACTTATTTACCCATTTCATTTTATAGCATCTACACTTGAGAAATTCTTCATCATGTTCATACAATAAAAATATAAAAATCACCTTAAATTGTGTCAAATTGTTACTTTATTCTATTTATTGTTTTGGTCCAGGGATCAAACATGACCTTGCACTTGCTAAGCAGATGCTGTGTAACTGAGCTATAACTCTTGGCCTGTTTTATTTTTATTTTAAACAGTAGAAATAAAAATAAAACAAATTTTCAGAATAGGTTAATAGAGAGGAACAACAATTAATACATTGCATACATCTTTAAGATTGTTATCTCTTCCTCTTGAAGTTTTCCCCTCACTATTATGTAGTGCCCTTCTTTATCTCTTTGTATCATTCTTGGTTTGAAGTTCACATTGTCTGACAACAAGATACCTACTCCCCCTTTTTCTGGTTTCCTCTTGCATGAAGTATTGTTTTCCATTATTTGACTTTCAGACTATGGGTTTCCTTTTGGGTTAGATGGGTTTCTTGTAGACAGCATATGGTTGTATGTTGTTTCTTGATCCATTGTGCCAGTCTGTTTCTTTTGATTGGTGAGTTGAGGCCATTTACATTAATGGCTATAACTGTTATATATCGGTTTATTGTTTGCAGCCTTTTTGGGGCTGTGGGATACTGGCAAGGGATGAAGGAGAGACGAATCTGGAGATCAGGCTGATGGCACAGATCTGATTTTATTAAGGAAGTACAGGAATATATATAGGCTGAAGAGGAAGGGCGGCAGTAAGCTCAGAGGAAGGGCAAGATTGAGCTTCAGGAAGGGCAGAAGTAGGCTTAGGGTAGGAAGGGTTGCACTGTGGTGTGAGCTGTGAGTGGGGCAGCCTTGGCAGGGATGTTCTACTCAGTGTGCTGAGGAATGGGGAGTCTGAGTGTGCTCAGACTCTCTCTTCTGCCAGGGCAGCCAGCCAGACCTCAGGACCTCGCCCTCCTACAGATTCCCCCTTTTTTTTTAATGCCTATTGTATGGAGGCCATCAGGGCTTGTCAAGAATGTAGGGTGTGCACCCGGGTGCATAACACTTGTAAGACATAAAAACCAATAAATCCCAATAATCCCAAAAGTCCCAGAGTGAGGAGATTAGAGGGCAAAAAGAAGCATTGTAGGTTATGTATGAGGTTAGTGAGGATAGTATCAGTCAGTCCTGGAATTTAGATGGAGTCAATCATCTGTATTTGGTCAGTGATCTATAGAGACATGTTCCAACAGATGCTGCTGTATGGACCCAAAATTCCATCATGAAGTGAAAGATGTGCAGCTGACAGATTGGTAGGTTTTGGAGTAATGCAAAGCATCACAGAAGCGTATCATTGATCACAGGCCATTTTAGCCACGTGCCACAAATCTTGTATTTGTGTGTCTAGAAGGTTTATTTGTTGCTGAAAGTTTAAGAGAGCCATGTGGGTGTAGGTGTTTATATATTGTTGCACTCGAAAGGTCTCATCAGTGGAGCTGGATAGGTTATTGAGATCCTCAGTAGTCACTGTTTATCAGGCGAGGGAGATGGCAGCATTGTCTCCTGTGGTGGCAGCTCAGCAGTAGGCTGGTCAGAATAGGGAGGAGATTTTGAGCTTGTCTACAGCATGCTTTAATGGCTCCCCATATGATGGGGGCATGGTGGTGGCATTAGGTATGTGCTACCTCCTGTGTTGAGTTAGTCTGCCCCTTGAGCACTATCCTCGAGTGTCAGTCCATCCATCTCCAAAGTCAGTGGCAGTGGCAGGCCAGACATCACATGCTGGGATCCACACTGGGTGAGGGGCTGTTTCTGGAAAGACACAAGTGAATCCTCTATCTTGAGTTAGTAGGGGAGCAGCAGATTACAATTGTTGACTAAGGAGGTCCTTCCATCTCACCAGAGGAAGCAGAGTGGGAGGGGCAAGTAATGGGCCCCAATGTTTGTGAAGAGAAGATAGGCCTTTTTTGTCAGAGGTTAATAAATTCATAGTGCTAAGGGATTTAGTTAGTAGTTCATGTGGTGTACTCCAGGGACATAGGTACCCCTCTGTTTTAATTAAATTTGATAAGGCAAGATTGGTACGGTTAATGATAGTCTGTCATTGGGGACTGTAAGGGAGTCCATGATGTAGGGAAATGTTACATTTTGAACAGGCATTTATGAAGGAGGCTCTGGTGTAACAAGGACCATTATTTTTCAAAAACCACGGCTGCTTTAACATTTGAATGCCTGTAGAATATTAGCAAACATTTACATAGAAAATTTAGAAATCAGACATACAATATTGTAGCATAAAAAACCATCATGACATTTTGTAACACTTGAATCTGCATTTGAACATCAAATTTCTCTGTTTTGATTAATCATCCCTATCTAACACATAAAAGATTGTACCTAACTTGTTGTCATTTAGGGGGATATGCATCTCATAAGCATTTGTTAGAGGCAGAGGTTTGAATCTGAACCCAAATTTTGTCACCATAAATAATCCCGGTATTACATTTGGAAAACCAGTATATCAGGAAGCATGAATATATCAACACACCATAAAGTTAACAACAAGCATTCATCATAACCATATGAAAACCTTTGTATGGGCATGTTTAAAGCAAAAACCTTTAGTATTACTGCTTTTAATGATGACCAATGTGAGCACATTACAATAAGATTGTCATATAACTTTAGTTGAGATGTCTCCCATAAGGCTATGGAGATCATTGGTGCTTCCAATCAATGAACAAGAGCTGCTAAAAGGTTACCAGGTGGCCACTTTCTTATTCATCAATTCAACTCCTATCCAACAATCCCAACCCCAAGGGATTTTTGTTTAAAAAATTTTATAATAAATTTTTCTTAAGAAAACTCCAATCATAACATTTAACATATTATTTTTGAACAATGATAGACTCTCAAATTATGATAAGCAACAATGTACATTACATTTACATAACTGACTGTAGCCTCATTTTGACTAACTGGGAACCCAGGTGGAAGTATGTATTGTAATTTTATAACTCAAATAAATCTTGATTAAATGATCTATAAATGAAAAAGAATAAGGAAAAAGGAAAATTGCTGAACTCAAAATAAAAAAGAACACTTGTTCACAAACAGAAAAATGGACAAACATGGACAATCTGTACAGATTCAAACATACATAGAAACAAACACACAATTGTCAGTGTCCACGAGAACTCTCCAAGTCATAGACTGGACAAACAGACAGATTCACAGGCAGACTAATGAACATCCTACACAATCAGAATGCATTCAAATATATTTTAGCCAAATTGAATTACACAAATTTGTCTACAGATATATGTTTTGTAATTTTATATAGACTAGTCTGATTTGTTGTATGTCAATTAGCAGAGATCTCATATCAAAGAATTTCAAAAAGACAAAATCTTATTTATATTTAACGTAATTTTGTCATAGGACTTAGCATGTACTTCTATCAACTATTTGGACCTTTTTTATTTGTGATTACCATCTCGTGGGCATCTTGGGTCAAGTCTAGCTTCATCCTTTTCTATCAATTGTGGCATGGCCTCCTAGGCATCACTGTCACAGGACTGAGCATCAGCTTCTTGAGAGGAATCAACACCTTTTCTGGGTTTGGGCTCATGATACAGCTGGACAGCACACACTGGCACCCAGATAGGCCTTTTAGCTTTTCCTGGAAAAACACAAGCATACACTTGACCCCACATTAGCACTGGACTGGGTGTTTTTACTATCCCATATGAAGATATTTCCAATGGACTTGATTTAGACTTTATTTGATTGTGTCATCTTTCTGTTGCAGTAGTTACATCTGTGTTAGAATTTAAATATTGTCAATGGTATATACTGCCAAATGCAATCCATGATGAGGTGAACTGTCCCCTTTTTTTTGAAGTTTAAATTTTGAGCACATTTAACTACTTTTAGACCTGAAGATTACAATGAATTTTTGTGTTAAGGTGTAAAGAAAATGGAAGCTGCATTTTATATTTAGGTACCTTGAGTTCTCTTGTGACATGCAGTTGGTGCTCCTGCTCTGGGCTAGAGACCCCATTGTTGTTGGGGATCTCAGCACCAGTGCATTGTAAACTCTGGATTGATAAAGCATGTTCACAGGTGATAGGAAAAACCAGAGTAGATCGGGCAGGCCAGACCCATGTCCTACCTCTCTAATAAGTTTCAAAAGATCCAAAATCCCTAGGTACTTTTTTTTACTTACAGATTTTCCAATTTTTGTCAAGGGAAGAATAACCAACTGAGCAATACAATAATCTAGGGAGATTTGAACTGTGTTTTGAGTAGATTGAACCATAATCCTGATTTTTCCTTGTAGCTGAAACAAGCATCATTTTTTTACCTTCCTTCTCTGTGCCAAACTCCAGGCTCAGTGGAGGCTTTGGTGTCCTCCCCTGGCTAGGGGTCTGTCAGAAGCAGGGAGAGGAGCAGAAAGCAGCCGTTTCTATTAAGTAACCTTTTAAAATCTGTAGTGGACTGTCAATGGTATCTCTCACAAGGGCATTGTGGTTAGTTTGGGGTATAGAAAAGGCAAATTTTGGTCGTTCTTCAGGGTGTAGGGAGATGGAAAGAAGCAATTTTTTATATCAATAATACCTGTGAGTTATGTTTGTTGTTTTTTGGGTCCCTATGTTGTTGACGGGCTGAGGATTTCCCTGTTTGGAGTTTAAAGGGCTGTCTTCTCTACCAGTCTTGGAGCAGCAGTCTTTCTCCCAGCAAGAACCATGTTTGCATTTGGGGCACATTGTTCTTCACATTCATCCTTAGAGAAAGCCAACCAGTCTAGGTATTGACCTCTACTAAAAATGGCTGTCTCTAGCTGTTTCCAGTCAGTGGGACAATTAAGTTTCATACTGACTATTTCAAGGCGTTGTTGGGTAAAAGATCCTTGGATACTGTCCTCCTTGACTGCCTCCTGGAGGCACTTTAAGGTGGTATGTTCATGAGGATAGCAGTGCAAAGGGCGAGCAGGACTATGATATAAATTAACAGGAAACACATCATTTACCTGTTTTTCCCATTCCCAATGTTTTGCCTGATTATCCCGAGTAAGGCATAAGCCCTCAAAATATTCATGCCATTCTGTAGTGGTAGACTGAGGTTTTCTATTTATATTTGTCAGACAGTAGGATTTCCATGGATCTTTAGGATGTAGTGACCCAACATTGACAGTGGGCGGTGCTGCTGAGAAGGCAAGTGGGTCTTCCCTGTCAAGTTGTGCTTTCATCATCTGACAGGGTGGAGGTTCCTGCCTGTCAGTGCGTGGCGAACGTAGCTGGGGTGGGGACCCTTCTCTCGGTGACATATTTGGAGCCTTTTAGGGCTCATGTGAATGGTAGATTTTCAACGGAATAGAGGCTCTCTCCTCCATGGAGTTTACCCGATCCTGCTGACTCAGCAAAAAATCGTTCTCCAAGACATGGGTAAGGGATGGACTCCCCGTTAGTGCCGCAGCAGCACAAGCCTTAGGATCCACTAACAGGGGGAAGGCTTCTGTATTGACCCCAGTGATGTAGACCAAGCCCATCAAACATGCTCGGATGGTAAGTAAAGCAGGATGGAACCCTAGGGGAAAGACTGTCCTCTCATGTTGCTCAGTGGTGTTGAGCCAGGGATTAAGGGGGAGAAGGATTTCCCAATACTGGGAAAGGGTGGAATAGGCAAATTTGCATTGCATAGCCTGCAAGAGGGCAGCAAGAACCCATGCCTGCAGGTCCTGGTCCTTGTGAAGCAAGGGGCCCATGAAGTGGGCAGGGACCACTTACCCAGTCTGAGGAGGCAAAATTGTGCCACGTTGGGTGCCACTTCCAACCTTTTTGGGACTGGGGGGCGACTGGAAAGGGGTGATGGAAAGATGACTGGAGATCAGGCTGATGGCTCAGATCCGATTTTATTAAGGAAGTATAGGAGTATATATAGGCTGAAAAGGAAGGGCGGAAGTCAGCTCGGAGGAAGGGTGGGATTGAGCTTCAGGAAGGGCAGAAGTAGGCTTAGAGAAGGAGGGGGTGCACTGTGGGGTGGGCTCCGAGTGGGGCGGCCCTGGCAGGGATGCTCTACTTGGTGTGCCGAGGATCAGGGCATCTGAGTGTGATCAGACTCTCTTCTGCCAGGGCAGCCAGCCAGACCTCAGGACCTCGACCTCCCACAATTGTTGACATATCTTTCTGCTGTTGTATCTTTAGCTTTCCATTTTATTTAATTGTCTGCCTTGCTTGGTGGTTTTATCCTATGTGTATCTAGAATGTCTTTCAGTATTCTTTGTAGGGTTGGTTTGGTGTTCATGAAGTTTTTCAGCTGTTCTTTGTCATGGAAGTATCTTATGTCTCCATGCATTTTGAAGGACAGTTTTGCAGGGTACGTCAGTCTGGCTTGGAAGTGGCTTTCCTTTAGGATCTGAAATACTTCACTCCATGCTTTTCTTGACTTCATTGTTTGTGTTGAGAAGTCTGCTGTGATTCTGATAGGTTTTCTTTTAGAGCTGATCTGTTTTTTCTCTCTAACAGCTTTTAGTATTCTGTTCTTATGGTCGGTTTCTGGGATGGTGATTATTATGTGTCTGGGTGTAGTTTTATTTTGGTTATGGCTATTTGAAGTTCTATATGTTTCACTAATCCAACTCTCAGTGTCCCTTCTCATGTTTGGGAAACTTTCAGCTATTACTTCTGTATCCTCTTCATATGATTTTGGCTGTCCCCTTCTTTTTCATTTAACCCTAGTAATCTTATGTTATTTTTCTTTGCATCATCTTGCAGCTGTTGAATAATTACTTCCTGATTTTTTGTTATTTTTAAAAGATCTTTCCTTTCCTGTTCAGGCTGTGATCTTATCTTCAAGGTCTGAAATTATATATTCACTTTCATTGAGGCAGTTTTTACAGCTTTCAATAGAATTTTTGATTTCCTGTGTATCTCTTTGAATCTGCTTTATGCATTCTGTTTGTTTCTTATAGTGTTCATCCAGTGATTCTATCTGTTTGTTTTGTTCTTCTAATTTTTTAGCTGTTTCTTCACTAGATGTTTTCACTATTTCTTTCACTACTTTTTATCAATTCTTCTTTTATCTGGGCAATTATTTCTGATTTGAGTTTCTCCATAGTTTCCTCTAGTTGCTTCTTTATTTCAGTTGATATCATTTCAGTCATTTCAGGTGTATGGCTTCTATTTTCTTCTATGTACATGGCTCCCAGGCTTTCTTGGGATGGGCTGGTGATTTGAACCTGCCTTTTGGTCTTTCCTTTTGTGACTTTTTCTTTATTTCCTTGGTTGGAGTGGTGTTACAAAGCTTCCTCTGGGTGTGTTGCAAATCTCCTCCTGCACTCTCAGCTACTGGAGCAGTCTCAGCTCCTCTGCAGGTACTTTACTCCCTCAATTGAGAGGTGTAAGCAGGGTGTGGAGAACTTGGGCCAGAGAAACCCCCGGATCAAATCCCCTGTCCTAGGAGTGTGTATATGAACTCAGCAGCTGGCAGTGCTGGTCTCAAGCCGTCCCCAGGCCTGCCCAATTGAGTGCAGAGACCCCAAGCAATGTTCCTGCCTCCTGGGCTGAAACAAGACTGCTGAGCATGGCTGACTAAGGCCCTGCAATCTGCTGGACCCAGTCCTGCTTCCCCGTACCTCCCCTGGAACTTAAAAGCTGGAAAGTAGTCTCCAACTCTCCCAAAGTCACCGGAACTCACCCCAGGCTACCTCCACTGCTCTGTAGGATTCAGGTTCTTTTAATTGAGATACAGAATCTGGGTGTGGATAACTCGGCCCGGCAGAGCCCCCGAGGCCCGAGGCACAATTCCCTGTCCTAGGGGTGTGGATATGAACTCAGCATCTGGCAGTCAGCACCTTATTTTCAAGTCTGTGTTCAAGGGTGGCACCGGGACATTTAGGTTGTGGCAGGGGGCAGAATGGCAATATATCATACTTTTAATGTACCATATCAGAAAGCATATTATTTTTATGGGAGTAGTTCCACCTCATAAATGAATGTCTATTCCAATGGACTTCTTGCTGAAAAGTTGTATTTGTGATCCAGAGAAATTACTCCTAAAATTCATCTGGAACCAGAGGAGACCTAGAATAGCAAAGGCAATTCTGAGCAACAAAGGCAAGGCAGGAGGCATCACAATCCCCGACTTGAAATTATACTACAAAGTTACAATAATAAAGTCAGTATGGTACTGCAATAGAAACAGACTGGAGGATCAGTAGAATAGATTGGAAGATACAACCACAACCACAAATGCACTCAACCAACTTATCTTTGATAAAGGGTCCAAACATGTTCGCTGGAAGAATGACAGTCTCTTTAACAAATGGTGCTGGAAAAATTGGCTATCCATATGCTAAAGAGTAAAACTAGACCCATGTCTGATCCGGCCCACAGATCAGTCCGTGGGTCTAACTTGGAAGGGGAACAGGGATGGGATGAGAACAGGACAAGAGGAAAGAGAGATGGAGACAAGTCGAGAAATTCCAATCAAGTCTCATTTATTGAGGAAGTGAATATAGCTTATATAGAGGGCAGAAATGAGGGAGTAAGATCATATGACGTAGTCGGGTAACTAGGCAACTATGGGTGGTATTAACCCTTTTGGCGGGAGTATCTAAGCAACAGTTGGGCGGGCTCAACTTTCTGGAGGGAGTAACTATGGGCGACTGTGGAAGGAAGTATGTCATCAGGCAAACATGTTTTGACGAGACCGGATAGGTCGCAGTCATGTCCGGCCAGGCAGAGAGGATCATGGGCAATATAGGCAGACACACTAAATGCCCACAGGAGGGCGGGATGGGGCAGCAGCAGTGAGGGTATCATGCCACTCCCTACACATGTCTATGACCATACACTAAAGTAAAATCTAAATGGATCAAAGATCTAAATATTAAAACAGAAACACTAAAACTGCTGGAAGACAAAGTAGGTAAAAACCTCAAAGATATAGGGTTGGGAAGAGAATTCATGAACAAGAACCAAACTACATGGGAAATACTTCCCACACTCAATAACTGGGACCACATCTTATTAAAGAGTTTCTGTATGTCAAAAGAAGTTTCCAGCAGAATAAAAAGAAAACCCACAAATTGGGAAAACATCTTCATGGACAGCTCCTCAGACAAAGGACTTCTGTCTAGAACTTATAAAGAATTTAAAAAAATCAGATCTTTGAAATTCAAAGACCCAATCCAAAAATGGGCATCTGAAATGAATACACAGTTCTCAGATGAAGAAATACAAACAACAAATAAACACATGAAGAAATATTCATCATCATTACTCATGAGATAAATGCAAATTAAAACCACACTGAGATTCCATCTCACTCCAGAAAGAATGCCCAAGATAGAAAACACTACCAACAACAAGTGTTGGAGAGGCTGTGGGGAAAAAGGAACTCTTCTACACTGTTGGTGGGAGTGCAGACTGGTGCAACCACTCTGGAGGTCAGTCTGGAGATTCCTGAAAAAGCTGGGTTTGGAAGTCCCATTTGACGCAGCTATTCCGCTTCTAGGCATATTCCCAGAAGAACTGAAAACATCATACCACAGTGATATATGTGCACCCATGTTTATAGCAGCACAATTTGTAATAGCCAGATCCTTGAAACAACCTAAGTGTCCATCAACTGAGGAATGGATAAAAAAGTTATGGCATTTTTACACAATAGAGTACTACTCAGCTATAAAGAATGATCACATCGAGATATTTATAAATAAATGGACACGACTTGAGACCATTCTCTTAAGCAAAATAAACCAAACTGACAAGGGTAAATACCATATAATCTCCCTGGTATGAGAGTTGATAAGAGTATATATGATTTCATGGTAAGCATGATTCCCCATCTCATAGCTGTGAAGCCTTTCAATGTTTTCAATCATCAGTTGGAATGGTTTTATTCTGTTTTGTTTGCCTATATCGGGCATGATGATATGAATGGCTGTTTTGAAGAAAACAAAACATTATGACAGCTATTGCTGATTTAATATTATCCTCTTAGAAGTCCTACCATGCTTCATTTGTTCTACTACCACTGGTTCTATCTATCACATTGTGTCTTATTGGGATTTGAATATGTGTGATAGTTTAAACAAAATTGTTCTATTGAAAATGAGATATTATAGTACCCATTGATCATTTTCTGTTGTTCAGTTCGGAAAGCCCTGTAATTCATTCACTCTATGCATGGCTTTATACTATTGTGTTATGTTTGATATTATTGTATTTGAAACTATGCTCAACTATAGCAGAGTAAGTGATATGGTGTTAGCTACTGTTGATGTCCGGTTGTCTTAATGTAAAGTGCTGTGTTGCCTATGTTGTCCTGTTTTGATCTGCTCTGTACTGCCCTCTTTTATTTTATTCTCTTTAAAATAATATAAAAAAGAAAAGTTGTATTTGTGTATTTTAATATTAATCTTTCTATGTTCGCTCAAATGTATGTCTCTTTTATCTCATACTTTAAGGAGGAATTTGTCACCATAGATAAATCCTCATTAGCAAGGATGCTATCTGCTCAAGCCTACTCCCAGTTTGACTGTTGGATGTAAGAACCAAGTCATTATATGTTAAATTGCATTTTTCTGCCTTAGGAATGAATGTCCTAAGTAAAATATTGGGTGCAGTGTATAAATGATCCAAGGCAGTGACTTCAGCTTTAGATGTTCATTTTATGGTTATTTACATTTATTTAAACTTTTAGACTGGACTATTTACAATTGCTCCCTGTGATGATACATATCATTCACTAAACTACATTTTTAATTTTTTCAGAAAAAAAGTAAATTTGGGAATCAATGTAACAAAAGAAGTAAAAGTTCTATGCAGGAAAAATTATAATACCCCAAAGAAAGAAAGCAAAAAAGATCTCACAAAATGGAAAGACATCCCTTGTTCACAGGCAGGAAGAATACATATTGTGAAAATGGCCATTCTCCTAAAATTTTTATGCAGATTCAATGCAATCCCAATCAAAATACCACGAATATACCTCACAGATCTACTGAAATTACTCCAAAAATTCATCTGGAAGCAGAAGAGACATAGAGTGGCAAAGGCAATTCTAAGCAACAAAGGCAAGGCAGGAGGCATCACAATCCCTGATTTGAAATTATACTACAAGCTACAGTAGTAAAATCAACATGGTACAGCAGTAAAAGCAGACCTGAAGATAAATGGAATAGATTGGAAGATACAACCCCAACCACAAACTACTCAACCACCTTATCTTTGATAAAGGGGTCAAACATGCTCGCTGGAAGAATGACAGTCTCTTTAACAAATAATGCTGGAAAAATTCGCTATCCATATGCAGAAGACTAAAACTATACCCATGCCTATCACCATGTACCAAATTAAAATCTAAATGGATCAAAGACCTAAATATTAAAACAGAAATACTAAATCGGTTGGAGAACAAAATAGGTAAAAACCTCGAAGATGTAGGGGCAGGTAGAAAATTCATGAAGAAGAATCAAACCACATGGGAAATACTTCCCAGAATCAATAACTGGGACCATATCTTATTAAAGAGTTTCTGCATGTCGAAAGAGATTTCCAACAGAGTGAAAAAAAAACCCCATATATTGTGAAAAAATATTAATGGATTGCCCCTCAGAGAAAGGATTTCTGACTAGAATTTGTAAAGAATTAAAAAGAACCAGACCCTCAAAATTCAAAGACCCAATCCAAAAATGGGCATCTGAAATAAATACATAGTTCTCAAATGAAGAAATACGAATGGCAAATAAATACATGAAAAAATGTTCATCATCATTTGTCATTAGAGAAATGCAAATGAAAACCCCACTGAGATTCCACCTCACCCCTGAAAGAATGGCCAGGATAGAAAAATCTACCAGAAACAAGTGCTGGAGAGGCTGTGCATAAAATGGAACTCTTCTGCACTGTTGGTGGGTGTGTAGACTGGTGCAACCACTGTGGAGGTCAGTCTGGACATTCCTATAAAGCTGGGTCTGGAAGCCCCATTTGACCCAGCTATTCCACTTCTAGGCATATTCCCAGAAGATCTGAAAACATCATACCACAGTGATATATGTGCACCCATGTTTATAGCAGCACAATTTGTAATAGCCAGATCTTGGAAACAACCTCAGGGCCATCAACTGAGGAATGGATAAAAATTTGTGGTATTTTCATACAATGGAGTACTACTCAGCTATAAAGAATGATCAGATTGAGAAAATTATAAATAAATGGACGCAACTTGAGACCATACTCATAAGCCAAATAAACCAAACTCATATGTGTAAATACCAAATAATCTCCCTAGAGTGAGAGTTGGTAAGAGTATATAAAATTTTATGGAAATCATGATTTCCCATTTCATTGCTTTGAAACCTTTCAATGATTTTATTCATCAGTTGAAATGGTTTTATTCTGTTTTATTTGACTTTATTATGTGTGATGGTATGAAAAGCTGTTTTGAAGAAAACAAAACATTATGGCTCCATTACTGCTTTAATATTGTCTCCCTTAGAAGTCCTACCATGCCTCTACTCTGCTTTTACCATCGGTTCTATCATGTTGCCTCTTGTTGGGATTTTAATATATGTGACAGTATAAACAAATCTTTTTATTGAAAATGAGATGTTATAGCAGCCATTGATCATAGTTATTGGATTCAGAGTGTCCTGTAATTCTTTCATTCTCTTGAATGGTTTTATACTATTGTGTTATGTTTGATATTATTGTATTTGAAACTATGCTCAACTATAGCAGAGAAAGAGATATTTTGATAGCTACTGTTAATGTCCAGTTGTCTTATTGTAAAGTGTTGTGTTGCTTATGTTATTCTGTTCTGATCTGCTTTGTTCTAGCCTCTTTTGTTTTATTCTCTTTAAAATAAAAAATAAAAAAATAAACAAATCTTGCTGCTATGACCATGGGTGCACATATATCAGTATGATATGATCTTTTCAGTTTTTCTGGAAAAATGGAGCTTCCAGTCCTAGTCTTCTGAGAATTCTCCATACTAATTTCCATAGTGGTTTCACCAGTCTACACTCCCACCAACAGTGGAGAAGTGTTCCTTTTTCCCCCACAACCTCGTCAACATTTGTTATCAGTTGATTTTTTGATGGCAGTTATTCTTTCAGGAGTGAGATGAAATCTCAATGTTGTTTTAATTTGCGTTTATTGAATGATCACAGATGGTGAACATTTCTTCATATATTTTTTGGTCATTTGTATATCTTTATCTGAGAACTCAGTGTTCATCTCAGATGCCCATTTTTGGAGAGGGTCTTTGAATTTGGGGGAGGTTGATGTTTTTCAATTCTTTATATGTTCTTTATATAACTCCTTTATCTGAGGGGTTGCTGGCTACAATTCTTTCGCATTCTTTGGGTTTTCTATTCACTCTGTTGGTGATTTCTTTTGAAGTACAGAAACTTTTGAATAATATAAGATCCCAGTTGTTGATGCTATGAAGCATTTCTCTGGCAGTTTGTGTTTTGTTCATGAATTCTCTACCTAGCCCTATGTCTCCAAGACTTCTGCTGACCATATCTTCCAGTAGATTTAGTGTTTCTGTTTTAATGTTTAGGTCTTTGATCCATTTAGACTTTAGGATCTAGTTTCAATCTTCTGCATGTGGAGAGCCAATTTTTCCAACACCATTTATTAAAGAAGCTATCTTTCTTCCAGTGAACATGTTTAGGGACTTTGTCAAATATCACGGGGCTGAGTGTCTTTGTACTTACATTTGCATCTTACAATCTATTCCACTGGTCCTCAGGTCTATTTCTTTGCCAGTACCATGTTGATCTTATCATTTTGGCTTGTTAGTACAGTTTCAAGTCAGGAACTGAGATGACTCCTGCCTTGCCTTTTTTGCCCAGAATTGCCTTTGCTGTTTCTTCTGTTTCCAAATCAATTTTATGAGTGTTTTCTCTAGATCTGTGAGGTATGTCGATGGTATTTTGATTGGGATTGCATTAAATCTGTATAACAGTTTTGGGAGTATAGCCATTTTCACAATGTTCATTCTTCCTAGGCAAGAGCAAGGAATATCCTTCCATTTTCTAATATCCTCTTCAATCTCCTTTTCTAGCATAGTATAATTTTCAACATATAGATCTTTTATATTTTTAGTTAGGTTGATTCCTAAGTATTTCATTTTTTAAGATGTTATCGTGAAGGATGATATTTCCGTATTTTCTCTCTTGGTGAGTTTCTTGTTTGTGTACAGGACTATGATTGATTTTTGTACATTGACTTTGTAGCCAGCTACACAGCTAAATTTGTTTATTACCTCTAGCAGTCTTTTAATGGAGTTTTGGGGTCTTCTATATAGAGTATCATGTCATCTGCAAATAGTAATAATTTAACTTATTCCTTTCTATATTTTTTCTTTTTTTATTTAAAGAGAAAAAACCAAAACAAAACAGAATAAAGGGTAGCGACAATACAGAATTCCAAGGAAAAAGGAAAAAAACAACACCAAAAAATCCCTAACAAATTATTACTTGACAAATTACATACTGACTTCTTGAAAATAGTTGTTCAAGTTACAAAGTTAAGACATGTAAAGTAGACATTCAAACAGTGAGACTGTTAACAGTTCTGCTCCACGATCTGACAAAAACAGCAATATGGTCATTCATCTTACCCACTCAAATATACATGCAATTATATCAAAAGGGTAAAGTTAAACACAACAAAACATAGCAAAGTGGATCACAAGAAAGCAATGTAAGAGACAAAAATTTCAAAACTAGACAATTGGAGATATTCACTCTCTATCATATTGACTCTTGTTTTCTTCCAAATAGTTGTCCAAATTGTCACATATAGGGAATTCATATGAAACAACCTAATATGGAATTGATCTGAGCAGGACGAGGAGGGCATTACAGGTCTTCAAGACGAGACATAAGGGAAGCCTAGAATGGCTGTCATAGTGTCTCTCATTCTTCTCAAAACAGCGTCCATACCTTACTGTGTGTTGAACTTAAACAAGGCAAAGCAAGCTAAGATCACTTTGAACAAAAAGTGATAGTTTTACTGGACTTCACATCATGACATTATGGAGTCAGCACTGGGTATTGTAGTGTCTCTTTTTCTTCAAAGTAGTTGTTCATTTCAATATGTGTTATATAGTTGTTTCTCGTAAACAGTTTATAAGCTCTACACATGCATGAGTCTCTACATGTATATCTATCATTTCTGTGTTAGCAGGAAAAACAAAACAAAGCAAGATAAAACAAAACACTTCGTAGAAAAGCATGAGGCAGAAAAGTCACATAAAACCACAATGCAAGGTAATCTACAATGGTTACCATGGTGTCTCAGCAGTATATAACAACATTAATAAAAATGAAGTATTAGAGACATTATAAGACTTCAAAAGCAAGTAATAATCAAACCAGAGTGGGTATCTTAGTGAATCTTGTCATCTTCAGTGTAGTTGCCTATACTCTTAGACTTGATGCTATTCATCAAAACAGATTTAAATAAAATCAGGCAATACAAAGTAGCAATCTAACAAACCAGATTCAAATAAGATCAGTCATAATAAGGCAGTATAAGTTATAAAGGGCTTCAGATTAAGTTGACAGGAAAATTAGGGATGATTACCATAATATGTCCTCTTATTTTTGGGATAGCTGACCATGTCCTCAAGTCTAGCGTAGGTAGACAAACTGGAACAGCACGTAATCCATACAAGCAGAGTGGTGAGAATAATGTAGATTTTAAATCTTGCTACCCCATTAACAATATACTCTGCCTCCCTTTTTTAGACAATTCCTCCCCTTTCACTCCCATGGGGTGCACTGCTTGTTTTGGGTCCCAATGCCTCCCTATATAGAGCATCTCAATGGACCCTATCTCCTGATCTGCTCTGCCTGTGTTTCTTTCTGTTAGTATTTCCAGGCCCTCTATACTAGTGATTATAGCCAATCTTCTCTGCCTCATTTCTGCTATTCTATCTTTCTGCCATTGATAGTCTATTTTTCTCTTGCACTTCACTGTCTGCCTCATTCACTGAGGCCTCTCTGCCACTGTTCCTGAAATGCTTGTATTCTTGTTCTCTCTCACTAGAATGTCCTTCAGTATTTTTTGTAGGGTTGGACTGGTGGTCACAAATTCTCCTAGTTCCTCTTTGTCATGGAAGCATCTTTATTCTCCATTAATTTCTAGAGAGAGTTTTGAAGGGTACATCAATCTGGGCTGGAGATTGTTCTCCTTCAGCACTTGAATTACTTTACTCCAAGCTCTTCTTGACCTGACGGTCTGTGTTGAGAAGTCTTCCGTGATTTGATGGGTTTTCCCTTACAGGTTATCTGTTTCTTTTCTCTGATGGCTTTTAATATTCTGTTCTTATATTGAATTTCTGGGATCTTGATTATTATGTGTCTTGGTGGAGCTCTGTTTGGGTTGTAGGTGGCTGGAGTTCTGTATGCTTCATACCTCTACATATCATTACTTTTTTCTATGCTTGGGAAATTTTCTTTAATAATTTCTGTGAATAACCTTTGTAATCCCTCTGATTTGATTCCTGCTCCTTCTTTCACATACTTTATTCTTAAATTATAGATCCTCTTGTCGTCTTCCCATCTTTGTAACTTTAATGCCTGCTCCCTTGTTATTTTTAAGAGATCTTCCCTTTCATGACCCCACATTGCAAGCCTGTGTTCAATTTTTGATAGGCTATCTTTGGTTTCTTTCAAACATTTTTTCCAGCTTTCTATGGAGTCTTTAGTTTCCTGATAATCTCTTTGAATCTGTTTCATGAATTCTAGGTTTTTCCTGAATTCTTCATTAAATTTTTCTCTCCATTTGTGTTCCTCCATTCTTCTGTCTGTGTCTTCTTGAGAGGTGCCCAGCCCTTCTTTTATTAATCTACTTACCTCTTGTTTAATTTGAATTAATATTTCAGTTTTGGTCCCACTTACGAGTTCCTGAAGATATCTCTTTATGTCCACTAATGCTATGTTTGATGTTGCATTTTTGCTTCCCTCAATCTCTTTTGTATTTACCTCTCCTGGATCAATGTTCTCAGGGTTGGGGGCTGGTAGTGTTTTCTTATTTCTCCCTGTCATCATGTTTTTGGTTTCTTCCATACAAGTGTACAGTGTAATTCCCAGACCATTTTATTGTTGGTTAAGGCTCTTCTACAGGGCACAGTCTAGGAGCTTTAGCCCTCTTCAATAGGTTATCAGAGATTAGAGTTCACCCACGGGCAGTGTGCACTAGCTCCTCCCTTCTGGGCCAGTCAACCTTTGCAGGCCTTTGCTGCATCAGTGTGCACTGATCTCAGGGAAGTAATTGAGTCCCCACTAGGGGCACAGCCTAGTCCAAGCAGATTCCACCAATCTGCTCGGCAAGGGGAGCAACCAGCTGAAGCCACTTCCTTATGGAGTTAGGGCTGTCCTGCCCAAATCCAACATGTCGTCCAGTTGGTTTCCCCTTTCCCGTGGGAGGGTCTTATTCCCATCACTCACCCCATCCCTGAGAACTCCAGGGCTCCCCGACCTCCGACTTCAGCACGGCTGCAGTGGGAATTCACGGTGTCTCTGGGTGGGTTGTATGCAAAGCTGGTCCCAGTGAGCTGCATGCAGGGCTGTTAAGCTCCATGCACTGGTGGCACAAGCCAGCCACTTCAGTGCAGATGCTTGTTCAGGTCAGGTAGGAATTCAGGTGGTTCGAGGAGGGCACCGTGCTCACTGATCTTATCTTCACTAATAGTAGCCCCAGGACCTCATATTTGAGCGGGTTTTTTTTTGCACTTTAATTTCTTCCTGGGTTGTGAGAGTCCATCTCTCTCTGTTTGGGTCTCTCTGGGGTGTTTTATTCTGGCATTTGAGCTGTTTCTCTCAGAGAGGGTCTCTGTCCTGCTACCTACCAGTTCGCCATCTTGTCTTCTCTCTAGATATATCTGCACTTACGGCCCGGCCCACGCATCTGCCCCAAATTTTGCTGGCCTTGGCCTGGGCCCTGAAGAGGCTGGTGGGGGGGCCTCGTCCTGAGCCGTGATGGCCATCCGCACCCGTGCCCCGTAGATTCCGCCCACCAGTGTGAGTTGTGCAGGACCACCAGGCGCCGCATCTTGGTTGGCACCCGCTGAGCAGGTGGAGGTGGAGGCAGAGGTGCTGCGGCGGGAACAGCGCTGTCCTGCCGCTGCCCCCAGCATGCCCGGTGTCCAGTGCCCGGCTGTGGCTGCCTGCCCACCTGCCGTGGAGCCACCTCCGCTGCCACTGCCGAACTTATTCCTTTCTTATCTTTATTCCTTTTATTTGTCTCTCTTGTCTGATCACCCTGTCTAGTGGTTCCAGAATTATATTGAAAAGGAGTGGTGATAGTGGATATCCTTGTCTTATTCCTGATTTTAAAGTGAAAGCTTTCAGTTTTTGTCCATTTAGTATAATATTGGCTGTTGGTTTGTCATAGATGACTTTTATAAGCTTGAGGTTCACACCATGTATTCTGAGTTCCTGAAAGGTTTTTATCATGAACATGTGTTGGACTTTATCAAAAAGCTTTTTCTGCATCTACTGAGATGACCATGTGGTTTTTGTTTTTGGCTCTATTGATATGGTGTATAACATTTATTGATTTACATAAGTTAAACCATCCCTGCATTCCTGGAATGAACACCACTTGGTCATGATGTATAATCTTGATGATTTGCTGCCTTCTATTTGCTAGTATTTTATTCAGAATCTTTGCATCTATGTTCATTAGTGATATTGGCCTATAGTTCTCCTTTTTGGTTGGGTCTTTCTCTGGTTTTGATATGAGAGTTATGCTTGCTTCCAGGAATGATTTAGGGAGGACTGCTTTTTTATCAATTTCATTGAAGAGATTAAGGAGTATTGGCATCAAATTTTCTCTAAATTTCTTGTAGAATTCAGCTGTGAACCCATCAGGACCTGGACTTTTCTTTGTTGATAAGATTTTTATTATGTTTTCAATTTCAACAGTTGAATGTGGGTTATTCAAAATTGCTATATCTTCTTGGTTGAGGTTTGGTACTTCATATGTTTCTAGAAATCTGTTGATTTCCGCTCTATGTGAGTAGAGATTTTAAGAGTAGGTGTTCATGATTTTTTGAATTTCCATGGGATCTGTAGTAATTTCCCCTTTTCAGCCCTTACTGCATGAATTTGGGTTTTTTTTCTTTCTTTTGCTTTATAAGGTTAGCTAGAGTTTTGTCAAATTTGTTAATCCCTCAAAAACCAGCTTTTTGATTCATCAAGTCTTTTTTTTTTTTTTTGCTTCCGATTGCATTGATTTCTTTTCTAATCTTTACTATTTCCTCTCTTCTATGAGCTTTGGGTTTAACTTGCTCTTCCTTTTCTAGTAGCTTGAGATGAAGCATTAGGTTGCTTATTTGTGCTCATTCTATTTTCTTGATTTGACTATTTATTGCCATATATTTCCCTCTTAAGGCTGCTTTCATTACATCCCACAGATTGCAATAGATTGTTTCTGCATTTTCATTAAATGGTAGGTATTGCTTTATTTCTTCCTTAATTTCATCAGTAGCCCACTGGTTGTTTAAAAAAAGTTGTTGTTGGGGGCTGGAGAAAAGATAGTGGACCTATTGGTAGCAGGATATGCAGTCTCTCTGAGAGAGACAGCTCAAATGACAGAATACAACGCCCTGGAGAGACCCAAACAGAGGGAGGTGGATTCTCTCAACCCAGAAAGAAACTGAAGTCAAGAAACTGCTTGAACATGAGATCCTGGGGCTACCATTGGAGAAGCTAAGATCAGCGAGCACAGCGTTCTTGTTGAGCCGCCTGAATTTATGCCCGAGATCGACTTGAGCGACCAAACGTGCACCGATGTAACTTACTTGAGTAGCCCTGAGCATGGAGCTAAACAGCCCTGTGCATGACTCGCCCACAACAGGCCCTGCATATGAGCCACCAAGAGGCACTGTGAATTTGCACTGCAGCTGCACTGAGGTCAAAGGTCAGGGAGCCTGGCAGCTCTCAGGGACCAGCATCAACACGTGGTGAGTGATGGGAATAAGACCCCCGCTTGGGAAAGAGGCAACAAAATGGATGACATGTTGGAGTTTGGCAGGACAGCCCTAGCTCTGTAAGGAAGTGGCTTCAGTTTGCTGCTCCCCTCATGGAGCAGATTGGTGGGATCTGCTTGGACTGGGCCATGTCCCTGGCTGGGACCTAGTCATCACAAATCAATTAATTCCCTGAGTGAGGCACACACTGATGTAGTGAAGGCCCATGAAGCTTGACTAGCCTGGAAGGGAGGAACCAGTGTATTCTACCCTTGCTTGCACCTCACTCTCTGATAGCATACTGCAGCGGGCAGAACCCCCTAGCCTGAGTGCTCCAGTAAAACCCTACCCAACAATGAAAGGGGCTGGAAATTACACTATACACTTGTATGGAAAGAATGAAAAACATGACGAGAGAGAGAAATATGGAAAAGCCCCCAGCCCCCAACTCTGAGAACATTGATCCAGGAGAGGTAACTATAAAAGTGATTGAGGGCAGCAAACATGCAACATCAAACACGGCATCAGTGGACATAAAGAGATATCTTCGGGACCCCATTAATGAGATCAAAACTGAAATATTAATTCAAGTTAAACAAGAGATAAGTAGACTAATAAAATAAAGGCTGGGAGTCTCTCAAGAAGACACAGAGAGAGGAACAGAGGAACACAAAAGGAGAGAAATGTTCAATGAAGAATATAAAGCAAACCTAGAATTCATGAAGCAGACTCAAAGAGATTACCATGAAACTAAAGACTCCATAGAAAGTTAGCAAAACTGCTTGAAACAAACTAAAGAGAGACTATCAAAAATTGAACACAGGCTTGCAATGTGTGACCATGAAAGGGAAGATCTCTTTAAAATCACAAGGGAGCAGGCAGTAAAAATTGGAAGGCTAGAGGACAACAAGAGGATCTATAACTTAAGAATAAAGCATGTGAATCAAGAAGCAGGAGTCAAAACAAAGGAATTGCAAAGGCTATTCACATAAATTATTAAGGAAAACTTCCCAAACATAGAAAAAGGAAATGATATGCGGACTTATGAGTCATACAGAACTCCAGCCACTTACAACCAAAACAGAGCTACACCCAGACACATAATAATCAAGATCCCAGAAATTGAATATAAAAACAAAATATTCAAATCCATCAGAGAAAAGAAACAGATCACCTATAAAGGAAACCCCATCAAAATCATGGCAGATTTCTTGACACACACCATCAAGTCAAGATCTTGGAGTGAAATAATTCAAGCCCTGAAGGAAAACAACCTCCACCCCAGATTGATGTATCCTGCAAAATTCTCTCTCTCTCTAAATTAATGGAGAAACAAAATGCTTTGATGACAAAGAGGAACTGGGAGAATTTGTGACCACCTATCCAACCCTACAAAAAATACTGAAGGACACTTTAGAGAGAGAGCAAAAGAATATGAACATTTCAGGAACAGTGGCAGAGAGGCCTCATGAATGGGGCAGACAGTGGAGTGGAAGACAAAAATAGACTACCAATGGCAGAAAAATAGAATTGCAGAAATGAGGCAGAGAAGATTGCCTGTAATCTCTAGTATAGATGGCCTTGAAATACTAACAGAGAGAAACACAGGCAGAATAGATAAGGAAAATTGGTCCATTGAGATGCTCTATATAAGGAGGCAGTGGGACCCAAAATAAGCAGTGCACCCAATGAGAGTGAAAGGGGAAGACTTGTCTAAAAAAGGAAGGCAGAGGATATTGTTAATGGGGTAACAAGATTTAAAATCTACATTATTCTCATCACTCTGCTTGGATGGATTACATGCTGTTCCAGTTTGGCTACTTACACTACACTTGAGGACACAGTCAGTTATCCCAAAAATAAGAGGACATATTATGGTAATCATCCTTAATTTACTATCAACTTAATCTGAAGTCCTTTATAACTTATAATATCTTATTATGACTGATCTTATTTGAATCTGGTTTGTTAGATTGCTATCTTGTATTGAGTGATTTTATTCAGATCTGTTAAGATTGATAGCATTAAGTCTAAGAGTATAGGCAACTACACTGAAGATGACAAGATTTACTAATATATCCACTCTGGTTTGATTATTGCCTGTTTTGAAGTCTTATAATATCTCCAATGCTTTGTTTTTATTAATGTTGCTATACACTGCAGAGACATCATGGTAACCATTGTAGGTCATCTTGTATTGTGGTTTTATATGACTTTTTGCTTCAAGCTTTTCTAGGAATTGTTTTGTTTTTGTGGGAGGGCAATGTCCTCAGGTCTGGCTGGCTCAAGAGAGAGTCTGAGCACACTCAGACTCCCCATTCCTCAGCACCCTGAGTAGAGCATCCCTGCCAGGGCTGCCCCACTCACAGCCCACCCCACAGTGCATCCCCACCTTCCCTAAGCCTACTTCTGCCCTTCTTGAAGCTCAATACCACCCTTCCTCTGAGCACACTTCTGCCCTTCCTCTTCAGTCTATATATACTCCTGCACTTCCGTAATAAAATCAGATCTGTGTAATCAGCCTGATCTCTGGAGTCATCTCTCCATCACCCCTTGCCAGTGCCCCACAGCCCCAAAAAGGCTGCAGTTTTGTGTTGCTTTGTTTTGTTTTTCCCCCTAATACAGAAAGGATAGATATACATGTAGAGACTCATACATGTGTAGAGTTTATAAACAGTTTATGAGAACCAACTATATAGCTCATTAAATTTAATGAAAGTTTTGCTGGGTACATCAGTCTGTGTTGGAAGTTGTTTTCTTTCAAGGCTTGAAATATCTCATTTCAAACCCTCGTCTTGACTTGAGGGTTTGTGCTGAAATGTCTTCTGTGATTCTAGTGGGCTTTCCTTGATAGGTGACTTGTGTTTTTTTCTCTAACAGCTTTTAGTATTCTGTTTTTAAGTTGTATGTCTGAGATCTTAATTTTTATGTGTCTGGGTGTAGACTTTTGTTGGTTGTGACTGTTTGGCATTCTGTATGCCTCACATATTTGCATATCAGATTTTCCCCATGTTTGGAAAGTTTTTTTCTATTATTTCTGTGAATATTTTAACCATGTCATTTGTATTGACTCCAGCATCTTCACTAATGCCTATTAATCTTATATTGTTGCTCTTGGCATCATCTTGAAGCTTCTGGATTGTCATTTCATGCTGCTTCATTATTTTTGATAGTTCTATCTTTTCATGATCACTAATTGCAATTCTGTCCTCAAATCAGAAATCCTATCCTCAGCCTCATTTAAATGGTTTTGCATGCTTTGGATCAAATTTTTTGTTTCCTGGATGTCTCTTTCAGTTTGTTTCATGAATTCTGCTTGTTTTCTCTATTGTTCATATAAGGTTTCAATCAGTTTCCCATGTTCTTGTACTTTTTTTCTCTATTTCATCTTTAGCTGTGCTCAGCAACTCCTTTACTAAGGTTATTACTTCTATCTTTACCTGGGAAAGTACTTCTAATTTGATTTCCTCTATGGCCTCATGGAGTTGTTTTTTTATTTTATTTGCTATATTTTCAGAGTTTCCTGTTGTGTTACCTTTGGAGTCCTCTATTTCAATGTCTCCTGTACTTCCACCTGTTGGACTGGATGTCTGAGACTGCATTCTGCCTTTTCGTTTTACCATTTCCCTCTTTTGAGTTAGTGTTTGGTTTTTCAGACCCATTAGTGTGAACTGTTGGTAGTGTGTATCTTGGTGTCCTAATATAAGGTTGATATTTGTCCAGTTGCTGGGTCCTACAATGAATAGGTGCATCAGTCACCTGGCTCCCTGCTGCAATGCCTGTTGGGTGAGTCCTGTATTCTTCCTGGGCTGACAAGCCTAGTAGTATTGATGTAGGTCAGCTTTTAGTTCCTGCTAGTACTTTATCTTCAGGTTATTCCAAGTCATCAAATCTCCCTATCTATAGTGTTTGTGTTGGCTGAGGCCCTACTGTGTCCTTATTGTGTGCCTGTGTGTCTAATAAGCCCTTTTGATTTTCTTCAAGTTGGGGGAGTCCTTTTCAACACACTCCTCACTCTGCCTGATGTTTTCTATGTGTAGGTAGGCGTCACCCTCACTCCTGTCATTTTTACCAAGATCTTACAGTTAGTTGGAGGGAGTTTTACTACTGGCCCTATTTAGCTACTGTACACCTCTATTTCACAGGCATACCCACCACACAGACTAGAGCCAGCTAAGATCTTGTTATGGTGAGGCAGTCACTTAATCTCCCTTCAAGTCACTCAATATGCCATTTAAATGAAGCTGAGGATAAGATTTCGGATTTGAGGACAGGATTGCAATTAGTGATCATGAAAGGATAGAACTTTTCAAAATAACAAAGTAGCACAAATAGTCCACTGTAGTCCAAGGTTCCTCTGGGTGCAGAATTTCAAGTTTGCCTGGTCTGTGTTGGAGTTCCGCCTGCTGCTGGAGTGTGCACAGCCAGGGCCTAGTGTGTGTTCCTGGCCAGCTGGCTCCTCGGGGTTCACCAAGCACAGTCCGTCGAGGCCCACCAATCCCTCTTGCACACCTTGGGCTGGTTTCAGATACAGGGTGTGGTCTTACTGTCTGGGCACAGAGTTCCAAGTTTTCCTGGTGTGCGTTGGGGTTCCCCCCACCGCTAGAGCGTGCACAACTAGGGCCCAAGGTGAGTTCCTGGCCAGCCGACTGCCTGGGATTTGTCAAGCACAGCCCAGTTAGACGTGCCAATCCCTCTCATGCACTCCGGGATGGTTCCAGACACAGGGCATGGTCTTACTGCCTGGGAGCAGAGTTCCAAGTTGGTATGTTTTCAATCTTATTTACTCTCTGTTGTTTTACACTAGTGAGTCAAATTGGTGTTTACACATGCAAGTCTGGTTTATTTCACTTATGAGTATGGCTTCTAGTTGCACCCAATTACCTAGAAAATCCTCGAGTTTATCATTCTGTATGTCTGGGTTGTATTCCATTGTATAAAAATACCACAGCTTAGCAGGTCTAGGGGCTTAGCTTAGCAGCATAAACACCTGTCTGGCAAGTGTGAGGTTGGAAATTTGATCCGTAACACCAAAGAAGAGGAGGAGGAGGAAGAAGAAGAGAAGGAAGAAGAAAAAGAAGAAGAAGAATAAGGAGGAGGAGGAGGAGGAGAAGGAGGAGAAGGAGAAGGAGAAGGAGAGGAAGAGGAAGAGGAAGAAGAAAAGAAGAAGAAGAAGAAGAAGAAGAAGAAGAAGAAGAAGAAGAAGAAGAAGAAGAAGAAGAAGAAGAAAAGAAGAAGAAGAAGAAGAAGAAGAAGAAGAAGAAGAAGAAGAAGAAGAAGAAGAAAAAGAAGAAGAAGAAGAAGAAGAAGAAGAAGAAGAAGAAGAAGAAGAAGAAGAAGAAGAAGAAGAAGAAGAAGAAGAAATCAAGTATACCACAGCTTTTTTTATCCACTCCATGGATGATGGACATGATTTCTCACAAGATCTTTCTATTACAATTGTGGTGCTATAAAAATGGGTGCAAATATATCCCTGTGGCATGATGTTTTCAATTCATCTCTGAAAATACCCAGAAAGTGAATAGCTGAATCAAATGGAACCTCTAATCTTAGTTCTTGAGGAATCTCCATACTGATTTCCACAGTGATCGTACCAGTCTACCTTCCCGCACACAGTGGACAAGTGTTCCTTTTTCTCCACAGTATTGCCAACATTTGATATTGGATGATTTCTTGACATTACTTATTGTTCCTGAAGTGAGATGATATCTCAGTGTTATTTAAATTTACTTTTATCAAATGACCAAAGATGTTGAACACGTTTTCATATATTGATTTACCATTTGTATTTCTTCATGTGAGAATTGTGTATTACCTTCAAGTGCCCATTTTTGGATGGCATGTTTGAATTTGGGGGACTTGATTTTTTTTTCAATTCTTTATGCATTTTAGATAGAAGTCTTTGGTCTGATTGATAGTTGGCAAAAATCTTTGTCCAATCTGTGGGTTTTCTTTTCACTCTGTTGATGGTATATTTTGATGTGAATAATTTTTTAATAAGACTAGATCCCAGTTGAAGTACTCCCTGTGCAGTTTGATTTTGGTTTATGAACCTACCCCTACCCATATGTCCTCAAGTTTTCTCCCTGCTTTGTCCTCCATTAGATTTAGTGTTTTCATCTTAATATTCAGATCTTTAAGCCATTTTGAATTTACTTTAGTGTGTGTTGGTAGGAATGCATGTAGTTTAAGTCTTTGGCATGTAGAAAGTGAGTTTTCCAAATACTACTTATTAAAGATGCTTTCTTCCAATGGACATGCTTGGCCCTTTTGGCAAAGATAAGGTGACACAGTATGCTGATACTTGTGTCTGTGTCATCTGCTCTGTTCCATTGATCCTAAGGTTTGTTCTATTGCCAGTTATGTGGTGATTTTATTTAATTTTTTATTTTCAGGATAATATAATTCAACAAATGAAACAGTAAAGGAAATCAAACAGGCAGTAAAATTCGTACAAAACCAGGACAATAAGAAAACAATGACCACATAGTATATCTTGTTTTCTTCATGATAATTTTCCATTCCATTGGATATAGCAAAATTGAATCAATTCAAAACAATAAATCCAATCAAAAGAAAACATTGAATAGAGCAAGCAGTTAATCAGAGCAAAACAATACAGTGAGAACAATACTTGACTTCAAAAATAAGACAGTAGGAAATCCCCTATATTTGCTATACTGCAAAATGTCATTCTCCTAACAGATTGTCAGTCCACTGGTCCCACAAAATCAACCAAACAATTTAATCATTCAGTTGCTTTTTGGACCTCACTTGCTATCAACTCAGCCTGTCCTCCAAACCATCTAGTTTCTTATAGATTGGGTTGGGGCAATTCTCAATTATCAGCCCACATGCTGGTAAGCTCATGGGAGGTGCTATGACTTGTCTCTTCCTGGGCCCCACATGGCTTGTGTGGCTTACCAGACAGTCTGGCTATTTGGCTTCTTTCTGGGGGCCTCCCAGTCCTAGCATGGCCAATTCTTGGGAGGCACTGACTTCTCTCTTCCTGGGCCCCACATAACTTGTCCTGATTACCAGAAAGGCTGGCTATTTTGCTTCTTCCATACAGATTTTATTATAGCAGTTTTGTTGTATAAATTCACATCTGAGATTGTGATGCCTCTACCCCTGCCTTTGTTGGCCAGGATTGCCTTTGCTATTCTAATTCTCTTATGGTTTCATATGAACTTTAGCAATGTTTTCTGCAGATCTGTAAGATGTGTTAATGGTATTTTGATTGAGATGGCATGAAATCTGTTTCACAGTTTTTGGAGTATGACCATTTTCACAATGTTGGCTATTCCTATCTGTAAGCAAGGGATATCTCTCCATTTTCTAATATCCTCTTTAATCTTCTCTCTCAGAGTACTGTAGTTTTCAATGCAGAGGTCTTTTACATTCTATATTAGGTTGATTCCTAAATATTTCATATATTTGATGTTATCATGATGGCTGTGGTTTCCCTAATTTCTCTCTCAGTGAGTTTGTTGTTTGTGTACATGAAAGCTATGTCTTTTGAGTACTGATTTTATGCCCAGCTATACTTCTCAATTTGCTTATTAAGTCTAGAAGCCTGCTGTTGTAGTTTCTGGGGTCCTTTTTGAACAGTATCGTGTCATCTGTGAATAATGCTAATTTAAAATCTTTCTTTCCTATCTTTATTTCTTTTATTGTTCTCTCTTGTCTAATTGCTCTGGATAATGTAACCAGAACTATTTTGAATAAAATTGGTGGCAGTAGGTGACCTTGTGTTGTACCTGATTTTAGAGTGAAAGCTTTCAGTTCTTGACCAAAAAATGCCAGTTATTGAGCTCATGTATTATAGGATCTTATATTGCTTTGTGTTATTCAAACATTATTGGAAAGTATCATTATTGCTGTAGGCATAAATATTTCTGAAATTCTTGCTGTGTCTCCCCATGCTTAGGCTCATTGTTGTCTGCCTGTGTTTCTAAGAGTAGCCATGAAAGTCTCAGGTACTGTATCTATGGTGTGCTTTCCTCAATCACACTGGGAAGTCTTTCTCAACATTGCATGATGCACACACTTCAGACTGTCTCATTTTGCCTGTCTCACTTCCTTTCTACTCTCGATCCATCTCAAACTTTACTACCTGTGATACATCTTGACTCTTTATGGTTCTCCTTCTCAACCTCTGACAGCTCCTTTCTTCTTTCATCCCTGTCCTTCCTCATCAATCCTTGCTCTGGTTTTTTTTTTATTTTAGGACACATGAAGCACTTTAGAGAAGATCTGTCAATTCTTAGGAAAGAAGTTAAAACCTGAAGAAATAGATTTAGTCCTCCAGTATAGCTCCTTTCAATTCATGAAAGAAAACAAGATGTCCAATTACAGCAAGCTACCTGATTTTTGTATTACTGAGGGATTCTCATTTATGAGAAAACATAAGTAAAAATGCTCTGCTTCCCCAATCTATAGGGGATATGTAAGAAATTCCTCTTGGCTAGAACAGAATGGGAGGAGTTAAGATGTCTGAGTTTTTCTACTTCTTGTTCAGAGTGGAGACCAACTAAGCATTAATTCTCTTCCATTATCCCACAATATCCTTCAAGGTCACATTCTCAGCAACCTTACCACATTCAAAAATATTCCACACCTAAAATTTCACCACTTCTTAGTAACACCAAGGCTTACATCCAAGCCTTTAAACTAGGTTTAAGGAACACTTCCAAGACATTGCAATAGATAGGTTTTTTTCATTATTGTTATTTGTGCCTTTTTTTACTCTGGAATGTAGTACCTGACACAAAGTAGGGATGCTATGATTTTTTGTAGTAGCTTTGAGGGAACAGAGATAAAACATAACATATCCATTGCTAATTTGGTTTTAAGTACAGTAAAATTGTGGTAATTATTATCACATAAATGGTTAATATATTGAAGCTGTATTATAGAGCTAAACATTTTAATTAGGACCATAAATTCTAATGAGTTTTGCTCAAAACTTCATGGTATTATTCTTATTATGCACATTCAGAAATTGACATGCCTACAGAGAATAACTGGTCATTCCAGTTTAATTTATTACATTAAATTAGATGACAAATAATGTTGGCTTGGTTCTAGCCAGTAAAAAGAGAGTTTATGAGATTGGAATTGATTCTAAATGATTCAAAAGATTGAGTCAGGCTTTCAGTGAACTGGATATACATGCAGGATCTGCTGGGAGAGTGTTGGAGGGATGAAATTGTTTCTGTGCAGGCAGAACTATGAGTGGTAGACACCCAGGCATAGAAAGGCTACTGTTTCCCAAGTGGCCCTTAGGCTATGCCAGCTATGCTGTCTGTATGAAGTTCTTTCTAGGAGCTCATCAATGAGATGTACTGACATGTTAGTCCTTATCACTTGATCTAGTCTAAGTCTGTATGCTGTGTTTTCTAGGCATCATGGGGGACTGGAAGAATCACTTCACTGTAGCCCAAGCTGAAGCATTTGATAAAATATATCAAGAGAAAATGGCAGGATATCCTCCAAAGCTCTTTCCATGAGAGAAGTTTTGAAAATTTCAAAATGTTACATGGATACTGATAATTGTGTTCATGACCTTGTAGTTTTTCATGCTTTGGAATTCTTACCATAAAGTCTATGATTTCATTATGAAGTTTTGAATTACCAAATCTCTACATTTTGAGGCCTGCCTTTTACAAATTATCTGTTTTCCCATATTCATTTCAAGATATCTACACTTTTGAAATATTCCATAAGGTTCGTATATGTACTACATTAAAATAAAAAATATAAAATTCTGTAATTGTGTCAAACTGTGATTTTATTTTATTTTATTTTATTTTAAACAGAATAAAAAAAGAGGACATTACAAAGGAAGCACAACAGAAGAATGTAAGCAACACAGCACTTCACAACAAGAAAACCAGACATTAACAGTAGCTACCATAATGTCTCTTTCTTTGAAATAGTTGAGCATACTTTCACACACAATAACATCAAACATAACAAAATATTAAAAAGCATTCAAGAGAATGAAAGTATTATGGGACATAAAAAACCAAATAACATAAAATGAACAATGGCTTCTATAATATCTCATTTTCCATAAAACATTTGTTTATACTCTCACACATATTAAAATCCAATAGGACACAACATGATAGAACCAATGAAAATAGAAGAACAAAAGCACGATAAGACTTCAAAGCAAGATGATATTAAATCAGCAATGCCTGCCGTAATGTCTTGTTTCCTTCAAAATAGCTGTTCATGCTATCACACATAATAAAATCAAACAAAGCAGAATAAAACCATTCCAACAAATGAACAAAAACATTAGAAGGCTTCAAAGCAATGTAATGGGGAAACATGATTACCATAAAATTTTATGTACTCTTATCATTTCTTACACTAGATAGACTATATGGTATTTATTCATGTGAGTTTTATTTTATTTCACTTATGAGTATGGTCTCAAGTTGCATCCACTTATTTATAAATATCTCATGTGATCATTCTTTATAGCTGAGTAGTACTCCATTGTATAAAAATACCACAGAATTTTTATTCATTCCTCAGTTGATGGACATTTAGGTTGTTTAAAAGGTCTGGTTATTACAAATTGTGCTTCTATAAACATGGATGTACATATATCACAGTGGTATGACGTTTTGAACTC
>PVJX010013435.1:0-47454 GCA_004027295.1 Dolichotis patagonum | reverse complement strand
ATCTCCTATGCTCCATGTTGTGACAATGAAGTCACCAGCCATACACTTTTTAAATGGCAATTTTTACACCCCACCCCCACCTTTCCTCTCCTTCTGTATGTTACCAACTCTTGTTTTTATTTCCTGGATCCCTCCTGCTGCCATCCTCCTCTCTGCTGTAAATTACAGGGACTTGCGGTTATTCAGTGGAACCCTTTCCACATGCTGTTTCTAACACCTAGAGTCACTGTCAGACTCCGGTCTTTCTCTTTTTCTACTCTCCTTGCATGTACCTCAGGACCATTGAACGGAAGGAAGAAATGAAACTATTCAATATCATGAGTCATGGTTTGTTTTGGTCCCTGGCCATGGATGAGGGCATTTGTTACAAACAATCAATTAAGGAATAAATGAGTGACAATCATACCCTTTCCCGTACTGGGTTAAAGGAGCATCTCTGAAAAGCATTCACACAATGAGAGGCAAATCTTGAGACCCACCGTGATGACTAACCTACACTGTCAACCTGATCGCCTTGAGAGATGCCTACAAGATGAGCAAAGCACACTCTGGGTGCATCTGGGCGGTCCCCAGAGGTGTGACCTTGGGACTATCCCTGGTCCCTGGCCCCTGCCTCTGGGGCTTTTCCCCTGCTCTTTGCCGCCCAGATGCCGTGGGTTGAGCAACTTTATTCCTCCATACTCCTCTGCCTGGATGTTTCTGCTTTGAAACCAGACAACCATGGACTGAAATCTCTGAA
Source organism: Dolichotis patagonum (assembly GCA_004027295.1). Lineage (NCBI taxonomy): Eukaryota > Metazoa > Chordata > Mammalia > Rodentia > Caviidae > Dolichotis > Dolichotis patagonum. The sequence goes on along the minus strand of PVJX010013435.1, from coordinate 46,715 downwards.
ACCGTGAACCAAACAAACCCCTCTTCCTTCAAGCTGTGGCTGTTGAGTGCTTTGTCCAAGCGAAGGAAAGCAGCTAGTACAGGCACTGCGATAGTTTAGCACTGTATTACTTGCCTCAGCCAAGACTACATTCTGGGTTGGAGTTGGCTAAAGGTGTCAGGTACTCAGAAGGTAGAATGAAAGGAATGGTGATTATGCCTCCGAAGATCATCATAGATCGGAGTGGTGAAATTCAGTCACACAGGGACCAGCAGGTTCCAGTGCTCCTATTCCTACCACTCCATACTCTCTTCCTCTTGCTCTGCTGACCCAAAGCAAAGCCAAGGCCGCCCCCCTCCCAGAGCTCTGGCTGCAACCTTACAGAGGCAGTGCCCACAAAGAGCAGCAGATTTGTGCACCAGCACCTTTGCCTGACCCCACTACGGCAGCTGGTGCCCAGAACTCTCTGCAAACTTCTTCAGTCTGCCCTCTGACCCCTCTGCTTCGCGATGTCTAGTCAGTAGGCTCTTCTTTGATCCCTTATTCCCCTGGACAAACCTTTCACCCCATACCGTCCCACATTAACCCATATCACTCATACAGTGTTTTCCTTCCTGTTTGAGCCCTGACTAATATGCACGGTCTGTGTACTGGAACACGAGAGGAGGGTTTCCTTCCTCACTTCAGCATCCCTCATTCTACCTGCTACAAAAAGGAGACTGAGCAGAGGAGCGGGAAGTCAGCCGCCAGCTACTTTCACTAGCTTTCCTAATTTTGAACAAGGCCTTCATAAAATGGCATGGGTTAGTACTTCAAGTACTAGTACAGATGAAAGTCCTTTACATTTGCTGTGTGGTATAGTATTTTTTAATGATATGCATCTGTCACTTAATCTCTGCAACTGCCACTAGTTGTTTTATATCTCTCCTGTATTGGCAAGCACTATGCCAGATTATTTACTTCTTAGCCTTTCTGACCTTCACAAATATTATTTTATTAACAGACACATTGTTTGCCTTGCCCTTCCTGGGCTGATCTTCACAGAAAGATATTTTATTAACAGTGGCTGCCAAGGTGCCTTTTAGGACAGGGACTATTTTTGGTAGAGAGGAGTAACGAACAACTTGGCATAGCAGTGGGGACCCCGAGGACTTGGATGTCAGCAAGTACTGAAGGAAATAGAGAGAGAGCCGGGGAAATGGGAGACAGTAGGTGTGGTGGGTGGAATGTAAGTGTGGGATGGGTTCCCAGGGAAATCTCCCAGGTGCAGCCATGACGAATAGCATCCTAATTGATTCTTGGAAATTCAGAGGAAAGATCTAGAATTTGTATGTGTGAGCTAATTTAATTTGTATCTCAAGGGTCAGGGAATTCTTAGCTATCGTATTACTTATATGTAGATAGGGAAATTAAAACTAAAAAAGGGCTGGGTAAACTAAGACTACAGATACTGTAAATTCGAGTGTTGGAAGCTGAACACGAGTTTGTCTGACTTGAGCGTCTACAAGGGTCTGAGGTCACGTGAGAGCAATGCTACTCCACTGTGACACGCTGGCTCCATGGCCCCTCTTTGGCTGGACCACAGGGGTCTTCTGGGGTTTGGAGCACTCACCCAAGGTTGGAGGATCTGCTCCTCGTATCCAAGCAGAGGCAATAGAAGGGTTGGCTCTGCAATATCTATCCGGGCCCTTGACTTCTAAGGAGTCTAAAGGGTTTCGGCAGCAGGCCCAGACGCTCTCGGCTCCCAGAGCGTCCCTGCAGGGACTTTTCTCTGGAGCTGAAAAACTGGTGCTGGACTGTGCAGATGCTCATGAACAGGAGGACACAGCAAGAGATGCTGGAAAGACACTGTGATCTTTAGAAAGAAACAGGTAGTGGGGTCCACTGGCCTTTTTCAGCCAAGACTCCTCGCCCGCCAGTGGAATGCCTAGAGACACAGAAAAAGCTCCAACTATAGGAGTAACTGAAATCTGCCTCCGATGTTATTTGCTGCTGAGAATCCATAGCAACCACCACTGGCAGCTTCCTTTGCCTGGATGCACCACTGATCTCAGGACAGAGACTGTCACATGAAGTTGTCCGACATGCCTACTACTCCTCATTGTGTGAACCTTGGACCTTGGAAAAATACAACTATAATTAAGACCAAACCAGTAGCAGCAACCTGTGCTAGGTGCTTACTATAGGCCATAGTTACCTCAATTAACCCTTAAAACATTTCTACAGAGTAGATAATATTATCACAGTGGTCCATCAGATGAGCAAATGGACAATGAAATAACTTACCAACGGCCACACAGCCAGCAAGGTAAAGAAGACCTATCTGATTTCAAGTTCCATGTTCAGAAATATTTGGGGATCGTCATAATCTTCCAAAAGCTCCTCTCCTAAAACATAAGCTCTTGGAAAAGATGGATGGGTCTGATTCGTCTTCTCTGTCTCTACAGATACCGCGAGCACAATGCCCAGCACACAGGTGCCAGACCAGTGTGCTCATTCATTCACCAGCAGTCTTCACCGAGATTGCTTGGTGTTGGCTCTCCAATCTTGAATGAGTTAATGCACTTCCTGTGTGAATATCATCTCTTCCGTAAGGTAAGTAAATGATAGCACCACCCTCGTGACATCACAAGCACTAAGTGAACCAGGGTATATAAAGCCCCGAGGGTGGTGTGGGTGATGTAAGAATCCAGCCTGATACTGCGGGCAGCCCAGTTTCTGCACTGAGCCTTCTATAGCTCCACATCGCAGATCTGACACCGAACAGACTCAGATATTGTCGTGAAAGGCATTGGGAAGGCACTGCCTGCGAGGCTGTCTTCAGGGGACACAATTTCTCCCTCCCTGCCCTGTCCCAGAAGCAGGACTGCGATGAAGAGAGTGATGCCTAGAACTCAAGATGGAAGGAGGCAGCGCTGTCAGCATCACGCAATGTGTGGCCCACGGCTTAGAGTGGAAAAGCTGATGGGACAGGATGTCAGCATTTCAGGTCACTTTGCGGTGTACAGCTTTATAATACAGTCATGGTGCAGCCAAGTCGTATTCCTCAAAAGTTCTAAAAGTAATATTATAGCATAAATTCACTAGGAAACTGAGTTGCTCTAAGACATTGAATTGTGGATGCATTTCTAAAACTGAATCATTTAGACAATAATTCATTGCTTTTCAGAGACTGGACTTTCCAAAGCTGTAAATGGTTTTATCTTCTTTTTAAAAAAGTCTCCATTATCATGATACATATAATAATTGATTCTCTGATAGCAGAAGAGGTAAATTCATGGGAGGAAAACTTTGAGCAAGAAAAATGCAGCCTTACAGGAAATAACAAGTCAAAGTCTCAAAGAAGTGCTGTAAGTTTGTCTGCATTGTAGTAAACTAGATCCATAGGCAAAGGAATCTTTCAGGTGTGGATCAAGGTTACATGAGCTCTACAAGACTGACAGAATTTCTTTTGCTTGATAAGCCTAAAGAGACAGAGACAGAGACTTATCCTTTATCATTTTTTTAAAAAAAGTTCATTCTTTTTATTTAATTAATTTGGGTTATTTTTCAAATTTCATTATTTCTCCTAAAGTTTATTACATGGTTCTTTTTTATCTTCTTCAGTTAAATACTTAGCTTATATACTTTAAATATATGTAGATATGCTACACCTGCATCCCACAAATTTTAGCTACATCCCACAAATTTTCTATGCATATTTTTCTTGACAAGTTCTAAGTATTTTTAATTTTTTTGCATTTTCCCTTTGTTCCATACAAAGCTATCATTACAATTAAATAATAAGAAAAGCAATTCTAGTCTAGGAGACATTTCCAGTGGTAAAGAAAGATGCCAGGACTAGTGTAACAGACTGTAAGGCCATTACCATTTCAAAAGGAACTAAAAGATGCTGAAAATTCTGAAAGTAAATTGGGAAATAACATAAATCAGAATTTTTGAAGTTGAGAAGTGAAATTATACAACCGAGGAAGAATTAGAAATAAAAGAAAATAACCTTTCAGAAACGAAGGTGAAAACAGAAGAAAACTGCATAAAAACACATAGTTGATGAACTAAAGGGAACAGAAAATGCAAAGAAACATTTTTAACACCAGGAGATGAAACAATAAAAAGGGTTTAAGGAAAATGACAAATGTAATGATCAGCAAGCACAGCCCCACATACAGGTCGTAGTAGTGTCTGAAGAAAAACAAAACAAGAAAACAGAAAAAACAAAACAAAATAAGTAAAGAGAATCTTCTTGAAATTAAAAAAGATTTTAAAATATATGTGGAAACAACAACCTAAAACCTAAGACTATTGACCCATAATGGCCAAAATCAAGAAAGGTTCCAGTAAAGTCAATAAACATCAAAGAAAAGATATTCAGAGAATCAAGAGGAAAGGGAATGCTTGCTTACATGGAAAATAAAATTATATTTCTATAACATTTTCAGCAGCAACATGATTTTTCAGAAGAAAATAGAGTATCACCATTAAGATAGTATACAGAATAAAGTGTGAGCTAAGGTTTTCATGTTCATTAAAAACTTCTGAGAATACAAAAACAGATGGACTCATGGAGTAGTATTCAATAAACACTTCCTGAAGACTTTACTACAAATAAATTTTGAAATGTCAAATGAGTAAAAGGCTAAGCCTAAATTAGGAGAGGGTAGTATGCAGTAGATGTGTATTCTGATGACATAGATAATATAAAATGCTTTTTAAAATCAGACTGGGAAAGTATATGTCATGTACTAACAATCGACAGCAGATAAAAAGGTAATGATGAAGCATTCGATTTAAGGTCATGAGCAACTCAGAAAGTTCATCAGCCTGATGCCAGTACTCCAGGCCAGCAAGCAGTGTGAGGAAATCTATATACACTAAATGAGACGTAAGCAGGAGTGCTGTCACAGAGACGTGATAGTCTAGGAGATAGCCCACAAACTAGCACAATCCACACAGACTTCAAAAAGCTCTGGGTATAGTAGAAATGTACAAAAATGTGTATTTTTAAATACTGAATATATAATCAGAATATAATTTTTAAATGACACATGTGAAAATAGCATCAAAACTTATAGGATACCTAGGGAAAAAATCCAGGAAAACGTGAAGAAAATACTGGGAATAAAATCATGTCATTTTATTCAAAGACACAAAAAGTGGTGGAAGTGGAGAGTTATACTATGTTCATGGATGAGAAGATCAGCATCAGAAAGTATCAGTTCTCAGGATTAATGGACAAATTCCACGTGATTCTCATCCCAACCCTACCACCACAGTGTCTTTACAAGATGTCAAGGTTCTTTAGAAAGTTTTAGCAAAGGAATAAGCCAACGCATCAATTAAATAAGACAGAGAAGTCAGAAACAGAAATATATCAGTGAACACTTAAACCCTGCACTGTAATTAATTTCAGAGAGTTTGCTCTAGAGTCCAGAATCAGTATTTTGTCCAGGCTTGGATTTCACTGTTCTAAGGCTGAACTAATACCTAGAGCTATTCTTCTGGAATCAATTTGTTGTCTTAATGTGCTGTAGAAAAAATAAGAAGAAATTTTGGAGTGCTCAGTTTCCATAGAGGCTTTTGTGGAAAACTTTGAGGTAGCAGGCAGGTATCCAAAACTGCAAGGCTGTCCTTTGTTGGTGGCTCATTATGAGAGACCACATCCCTGGCTCTGCACACATGTCTGAGTACCACTTTGTGGTGAGAGATGCATTGGAGTCATCCTTAGGAAAATGGATGCACCTGGAGACCATAATGCCAAGTGAAACAATCAGACACACAACCTTAAACATTGCATGGTTTCTCTTATACAAGAAACCCAAGTCTAAGTAAATTAAAGAGCAAAATAAAAGATGTACAATAGGAAACAGAGAGACAGACCTTTCACAAATAAGAAGAAGACCAAGAGATTAAGAGAGGTCAAGGGGCAAGAAGGGGGCATAAAAAGAATCACCATGTCTTGTGTACATGGACTAACTCCCTATGTGTTAACAAAACTTGAAAAATCTAAAAAGGATAAAATGGAATAATGATTACAAAAGCACCTTAAAATTTCTCCAGAATCCCTCTGCCTCACGGTCAAAAAATAGTAACAAAACTAATAGCTACCAGAGACTTTGCAAGATTCAGACACTGTACTAAACACTTCCCATAAGTTACGGGAGTTAATCCAGGAAATAACCTCACGGGCAGGTACAATTATTATCCTCATTTTATGTTGAGGTTTGGAGAAGCTAAACAACTTCCTCAAGGCCAAGATCAGTTAGAGAGTCAGGCGCAGGGCCAGGACTCACCTCTCCGGCTACCAAACATCAGCACCAGTGCTCGCAGCTGCCTCACCACATGGTCTCTCCATAAAATATTGTCATCGCCCTGTTTGGCACTGAACTTGTACATTTCCAGCCTCAAAATAAGAGTCAAGAAAAATGGTACAATGTGCGATGTTCAAAAGTAACCAGTTAACTTTCCTGAAAACATCGTGAGGGAACTCAGTTGACTTTATTTTTAATAAAATTTTAGCTTCTAACAAGAAATGCACACAGAACTGACAGGCCCTTTTAAAAACTAGATTTTAAACATGTGAGCAACTTGGAAAAGGTGTTTTTTCTTGAAACAAGAGTAAAGTCCTAATGCCCTGCTTAGGGAGCAGCTCTTGCTTTGTTGACACATAGAGAAGCTCTTTTTAATTAACGGGATAGGAACTTAATATCTTCACATATGCAAGGTAGGTCAGCTTGCTGAGGCAACTGGATCCACCAAGCTTTGGATATTAGTTCTGCTCTTTTGACTCCCGAGTGCACCTTAAGTCATGGGCACTAAGGCGAGGTCTTAAGTAATGATTTTGTACTCCGGTGCTTCTTGGGAAAATGAACTTGTGCTAACCAGCAGCGGACAGCACAAGCCAACCCAGCAAATCAAAACTTGATAGGAACAATAAACCCAAAATCTTAAATAAAAATGTCTAGGAGGTTAATTTGCACAGTCCTCACTGGATGCGAACGGAGAGATCATACAGCTTTGGCAAAACGTGACGCTGGATATTAGACATGGCGTGCAAAAAAGCGTTTGTGTTTTTACGTAACTCACTCAGAAAGCATTTCTAGTAAATGAAGTGTGAGCTTCTAACACCTTAACCCAGAGAGCAGAGTAAAGGCAGAGCCTCAGTCCTAAGACAAGTGTCCCACTCTGGAGATACTTGTCTGCCTCAGTAGTCTCTTGATTGATTGCCTTAACAAGACCAAAGGTAGTTATCCTAAAAACACAGTGTCATTTCTTCCGGTATTTTCCACTTAGGTCAAACATAGCCCTGCCTTGCAATGCTTCTTAGCTGTGTTATGTCAAATGTTACATTCCTGACCTGGTTACCCTCCACCGAAAAGACAGATAACGTTCGTTGTACATGTTTTGACTCTTTCATTCCATTCCATTCCATTCCATTCCATTCCAATCCATTCCAAGAGACTTTGAATTATGTGATACAGTAATAAAAGACAATACTTCAGGAGAAATTTAAAATTAGTAAAGCAGTTTCACAACTAATATTTGATTCTCGCAAAATCCCCATGGAGTAAGACGCAGGATTAGTTCCAATGAGGTCATCATACCGATGACAAAGTTAAGGTGCTAAACATCGTGACATTAGCAGGATGCATTCTGAATTTTGCAGAAACTGAGGCTCACATTCGACAGGGAACCTGGGAACTGTTAGGGAGAGAAGGAGGCAGGAGCAGGAATGTGGTGGAGAAAACAACCCCAGGGTCACCACTTACAGTGAATTTGCAGATTCTCAGATGTTTCTTAATTGTTGCTTTGGTTTTGTGTAGAGCCCCTCTTGCTGCGATAACTTCACCTAAATATTTCCTCAGAGGTCTGCTGACTAAGACTCCCTTTAGTGTTCATCTTACACAGAGAGCTGTCACTCACATTTGGTGCAAAGCACCCTCTCACAGCGTCACCTGCCGCGGGGTTTGGGCAGCCTTAAGAAGCAGGAAGCATGGCTTTTGTCCACACGAGTTTCCCGGTGTCGTCAGATTCAGGGTTTATGCTCTGAGAACATGCTCTGTGCTTCCTGCAAACCCTTCTTAAAAATTAAGCGAATAATTGAAGTGGTCTCTAATATCAAATCATGATAAATACAAAAGCGTCTTTTTATTTGGAAATGAGAGCAACACCCTGAAACCTAGCTAGGTAAAATGGGAGGAGGAAATCACATAGAGCAAAATCTACAGACCCCGCTGCATCTGTGTGAGTATCTCTGTGCTGCAGAGCACTGGGCCCCACCTCAACTGCCCAGGTACCATTTTGAGAATCACGTGCACGGTGTTAGCCGAGGCCTTGAGATTGGAGAACTTGTCTTGGAGTATGTGGCCTCGTGAGCTATCCTTGCAAGCATTTTCTCTCTGTAGTTAAAGTAGCTAACTGTGTACCCACTGTGGTTTTCAAAGTCTGAAGGACTCAGAAGAAATAACAAAAAGCAAATCAAAGCTGTTGATTTAGCCGAGGTAACGAGCGGAAGTGGGAACCACGGCTTCCGTTTCCTTCCGAGATGCAAGCGTGCACAACAAACTAGAAGCAGACAGATGGTGACAAGGCCGACCTTGAATGTTTCTTGCGTAATTTACTATTTAAACTTTTAAAATTTGGTTCTCTTCTGTTCTATACCTTTAAAAAAGGGTAGAGTATTTTTAGATTAAAGAAATAACATATTTTGTGAGCAGGTGGGAAGCTAGAAAATTCCAGTCACCAGGTGTCACACTAGCAAACAGCACACCAGGTGTAAAAAGTAGAAAACTAACCTTCCAGGGTATCTGGGGAAAATTCCAAGAAAGGTCAGACAGCTATTATCCTAACCCCTGGCCGCTATTTCACTTTATAATTTCACTACAAAGAGAGCTCAGTTAAGAGAAAGGTGTATGCTGTTAGAAGCACACGCTCCTGATCAGAAGAAGCCGCAGGCAGTGGAGTGGACAGCGCACACCTATCTTCAGAGTCTCTCGCTCTTGTCCACCTCAGTCCTCAGCCTGGAGGGCTGCCTCCACCTCACCCCGCTGAAGAACCCTGCTTCCCCTCTCGGTCTCCAATGGCCAAGGATTCTGGGGAGCTGTCTCTCACTGGAGCCAATACAACAAGTGTCACCAACACTGTGACAGATAGTGAGAGTCCGGCAGCCAAAGCAGACATTGTCCTTAAGTTGCCAAGGATCTGGTGGAAAGAGAAACTCGCATGTTCAGCAATAGCTGACTGAGTGCCCGGCGAGTTCTCCTACCAACACACACCACTGTGGATGCAGGACGGAGACTAACAGCGAGGAACAAGGCAGAGGTTCATGTACGCGTACGTACATAAGCACACGCGCACACACACACACGCGTACACATGCCTGCAGTCTTTCCTACAGACTCTGGGGTTCCAGGACCCCCCTGGAGGCGCTAAAATGTGCAGCCATGCCAACACCCTGCATAAAACAGTGTAGCTTTGCACATAACTTAAGCACACCCTTCCGTATACTTAAAATTCCCTCTGTAATTCCTATGCAGTCTAAATGCCGTTTAAACAGTCGTGATACTCTAATGTTTATGGAATATGAGAAGGAAAAGTCTGCAGATGCTCAGCACAGATGTAATTTTTTCCCTAATATTTTTGAACCCCAGTTGGTTGACTCCACAGATGTGGAACCTCAGATACAACGGGCTGACTGTGCATGTGTGTATGTGTGTGTGGAAGGGTAGGTGTGACTGTGTAAAGAAGTACATATTACATTTATTATGTATGCATGTAGATTTATGCAAATTTTATGCATGTGTGAATTTATATAAATTAGAAACACACAGTATCATTTTTTATAAATACACTTGGAATTATTAATAATGATGAATAGCATTTCCATAGGAGTCTATAACCTACTCCATTATTATCAGTATATTATTTGATGCTCCAAAAAGCCCCAGGGAACAGAAAGGATAGCCTGTTAATGACACTATTTTGCAGACAACAAAGCCAAAAAGTAACCAGGTGGCATAAACTTACAGACTTGCAAGCTGGAGGGATAAACACCTCACTCTGGGTGGAGAGGGAGGGAGGGAGGGAGAGGAGATGGTGGGTAGGGGAGCGAAGAGGACTCCAGTTTACCTACCGTATTCCTGTTCTTTCATCGACATACAATACAGGAAACAAAGGCTAAAGGTGGGGTGTAGGTAACTCTCCACTTTAAACCAGCAGTTCTTCCTCCATCAGACTCTGTTTATCTCTACTTCGAAAAAAAATCTTTTCAGAATAATGGAAATGAAAACCATATGAGAGGAAAACAGGAACCAAGCCACTCTCAACAGATTTACCTGTGTCTTCACAATGTACTACAAATATTAAATGTGCTGGTAAAAGTAGAGATTCTAGCCTATAGCAGGAAGCATCTAACTGTCTAAATTTCTGTTCAAATGTTTCTTTTTCCTCCTTACCTCAGTGAATTCTTGTATTTCATATCACAACTAGAGGAGGTTGTTTATATGCCTTCTTCTCTTATAGATCTTGCGTGTAGGCAGGGACCCTTTGTCAGTCACCCCTGTGTGTCCCTGGATTGGCACTGTGCCTGGTTACTAGGTAAATGACAGAGCTTGTTGTTAAACACGTACGAAGCCATCACACGCTCACGTATTACACACAGTCCTGCCACAAACAAAGAACCAAATCCTGAGCAGTATTAGCAGAATCTGCTTATTTTTCTTTTGTTTTTTCCCTTCATGGCCTACTCTTTCATTGGGATCAGTAATAAAAAATAGAAGAATAGTTTGGGTTTTTTGGGGTTTTTTTCCAAAAAAGCACCATCTCTTGAGATCAAGCTCACAAGGTCTTTAAGTGGGCCTGCCTGAATTACAGGTCCTCCTGAACTTGTAAGCAAGATTTTGTTGCATTATGCTACAAAAAAAATGAGGACTTGGTATTGATTTTTTCCCCCGATTCAAAGAGAGTGCAGGTGTTTAAGCATTTATGAAATTGATTGACTTCCCTCCAACAGCCAATTGATAATGAGTTTAGTTTAAGCTTCGCAGTGAAGCTGTAAAGGTTTGATTATATTAACAATACTAATAGTCATGGGTTCATAAATCTTAACAGAAAGGATGCATATGTCACAATATAATGCATGAAAAAGTTGCCCTTTTATCATGGATAACTCTCTATTGTGCGGAGATCCAGTTGATCAGCTATTCTATTATTTGAATAAGTATCTGATGTCTTGTTTTCTTTCAAGAAGGCAGGTGCGGGCTGGAGCAGGAAGCCTGCCAAGAAAGATGATAAATTACCATTTGGTGCTGGCGACCAGCGCTCTACAAACGCAGGGTTGCCGGGGAATTAAGAAAGGAAAGTAACCAGAAACGAGGAGGAAAGTGACTTCTGACTACAACTTCAGAGGTGTTTGCTTTTTGTCTTCATTATCTTTGCGGTATTTTAAGGGTCTGTGTTCATTTTGTAACCTGCAAATGAAGCGCTGCCTGGAATAATCATGCACTACTTCGAGACATCGTATTTCACCTGCTGAGGTCAAATAAAAATTCAGAGTTGAAAGAGAGCTGGTGAGTGAGGCAAACAAACGACCTAAGCAGACAAATGACAGAAAGCAAAGGTGAAGTGTCACTGCCGTTTCTTTGGAAACACAGCACCTGGCTGTGTGGGGAGAAAGCACCCCGTCCACCGACCACGATGTACACGGCGCACCTACGCACGCTGCCACAGCCTCTACAGGCCGGAGTAGAAATGTGAACAATGGCAATGGTACTGATCGTCATAAACGGAGCTTGGAACCACGCCGCTCTGCTAGAGTTCCCTGTCTCCAGGTTGGCCTTTCTGTTATCTTATTACATTTACCCCAGCATTTCCTATCCAGACAATGACTCTACTGGAATCACCACTGGCAATGACAACTCCAAGTTTATTAAATTAGGCAAGCTTTGGTGGAGCATTAAAACATACTTGGTACTTACTCGGATACTGGGGTTAGAGAGAGAGCAGAGTTAGACCCTTTCTTCCAGCTCCAGGTCAGGTAAGGAAGAGACAAACTCCAAGGTCACAAGGACAGAATGGGGGACGATGGGATGCAATGCATCATGGAGAGATGTGGAAGTGCCCTGAGGATCAGGGAAGCCTAGGAAGGGGCCCCAGGGAGTGAAGACATCTGGACTGGCAAAGAGCAGCGGAGGCGAGGGCTCCAGGGCCCTGGGGGAAATGAGCTAGAGATGTAGACATGAGGAACAGGTCTGCTCACCACGCCAGCTGTGCTTTTGGATCTCAGGGTAACGCTGTGGACAGTAAGCTATGAAACTAGAAGGGCTGCCAGGGTTTCCACCACAAAGGATTTGAACTCAAATTAAGGAGGTTGGGATACATTCAATATTTATGAGGAGTTCCCAAAGGAGTTTGAATACAGTGCCACGTGACAGCTTCTGTTCTGGCAGCCAGTATCTGTCACTGCTGGAAACAGATCCTGTGCTGCAAGACTGGAGACGGGGGAAGGTTAGGACTGTTCCCCAGAAAAAGTCACGCCAAAGTGGGTTTCAGAGGATCAGTAGGAGTTCATCAGACATCAGGAATGAAGAGGAATTCTGCAAGATGGGAAGATGGGAAGGGAAGAGAGAGCAGACTGAAAGACTGAGATAGACAACAAAGGAGAGGAAGACGGAAGGCGGGTGGGAGGGAGGGAGGGAGGGACAAAGGAAGGAGAATAAAGGAAAAGAGGAGAGGGGTGGAGATGGAAGGAGAAAATAGGAGAAGGGGGAAAAAGTCAACAAAGCTGTGAAAAATAAAGAAAACCTTAGTAAGGTTTTGGTTATTGGCCTGGTGATTCAATCATTTAGCAACATCCGAGTCATGGAGAATGAAGAAAAACTTCACAGCACATAGGCTGACACATGCAGGGGCTGTGATCAGTTCTCACCTTGCTGAAATGGAGCATCTCACCTGTCTCTGGTTACAGCAGCCCCAGAAGGGGGTGATTCTGACAGCTTCCCAGGACAAGAGAAGGCAAACTGTCAACTAAAGGATGAAAACAAGAGCCCAGAAATGTGAATCCTAGCCTTTTCTCTGCCAGGGATAGAGCGGTAATCCTGGGAACGTTGGCCTGGTTTTCTCGCAGCTCTAAAATGGGAAGGCAGCGCCTGCTTGCTCGTCAGGAAGCAGCCACACGTGTGGCTTTTGCAAGCCACCGGGGCTCCGTAAGTGGGGCACGGGAGGACTCCGGTCTGTCCAGCTCAGCCCCGCCTGTGTCGTTGGCGGGCGAGAGTAGCAGGCAGTTGCCGAGCACTTCACATCCGGCCAGAGCTCAGCCACAGCAGCCGGACAAAGCAAACACGGGGGAATCGTTGTCCTCAAGAGGTGAGACCAAGTCCACTCTGCATTTCTCTCTATGACTTAGCAAAATGACAACCCTAGACTGTGACTTTGGCACAAGTGAGACCAAAGGGAAGACCAGGGAACCCATCGATCGTGATCCTGGTTCTGACATCTAATATAGGTATGCCTCCAGCAGAGTAATCTCTTTAAGCCTTGGTTTGTCTGTCTGTAAAATGGGGACAATGATGTTTATTTCATTGAATTTTTATGACCAAACAAGAACAAGTAAAGCACAGCACATGGTGATGGACGATTAAAACAGGTGAAATAAATGAAACAAGGCTGCATTACTCTGACCACAAAGATTAAAACGAAGGACACAAGTCATTAAGGGACTTAGTTCTGCTGATGACGGTGCAAGTGTTACAACTGGCACTTACTTCAGGCAGGTGCTTGCAGGGGGTCTGATTCGTTCCCAGCACACTGAGAGCCTCTGATCATAGTTCAGAAAAAGGCACCGGACAGCAGGCATACTGTACTGCAGCCGAGAATGTGTCACCCTAACTGCCAGAAGACGCATCTTAACAATGGGATTTTAGCTCCAGCACTAGCTGTGATCTTCATGATGTGGTCTCAGTCTCATATTTTTTCAATGTATGGAGTGAGTCTTAAACACTTAAGTTCATGACTGCACATTTGCCAAGTTTATTAATATATAGGATGTGATATCCACAGATCTAAGAGTGAGAATGACAAGGCAGAAAGGGACGGGACCACCGAACTGCGTTAGGTGTTACTGCAGACTGGGTCATGGAATAAACACGCACTCTCGCAGGGTACAGTGCTGTGCAAGGTTTTTCCAGGCCTTGCGCTTTCTGAGTGCACTGTTGTTAAAGGGGACTGTCTCAGTCATTGTCTTCATCACTGGGCACAGCACCCAACACCCACAACTTAAAAGAGGAGAGATTTACTTTGACTCCAGGCTGAACCGCACGGCAGAGGACCACGGTGGGAGAAAGGTGCTCCGTGCGTGGCCTCCAGGAAACAGAGCAAGAAGGGCGGAGCCGAGGATGAGTCCACCCTTCAGGTCACAGCCCAGGGAGCCCCTCCCCCAGGCCCCTCCCGGCAGCACGGTCAGCCTCTGAGCTCCCCAGGGCATGCCCCGGGGAGGAATGCAGCGCCCTGGAGATCCAGTCACCTTCCATGCTTACCAACGGGGAAGGACGGTTGAGATCTAAAGCACGACACAGACACCTTAGGCCCACCTGGTCCTGTGAACGTTAAACTAAGAAAGGGAAGACAGAGCACTGATGCGTGAGGGAGCCTCATGTCACAGTGATGAATGCCTGGGAGACAGAGGGTTGATTTGGGCTCACGGTCGTGGGGGTTTAGTCCAAGACTGGACTGCTTGGCCCTGATGCCTGAGGCAGTGCTTCACGGCAGGGAGTGCAAGGCAGAGCAGGGTCACCCACCCACGGCAGGAATGTGAACTAGAATGAAGACGAGACAGAGACCAGGGCCCGTGCTGCCCCTTCTCTGCACATCCCCAGGACCTAAAGACCTCCCACCAGACCTTTCTCAACGGTCCAACAGCCTTCTAATAGCTCCCCGGGTGTCTGGGGAGCTATGAGGGTGTTTGGGGGACTCTGCAGACCTGAATCACAGCATGGGCTCTTCATCACATACCAGGCTAAAGCTTCCAGCCCTCACATCAACCCCACGGGGTGAACCGAGGCCCACGCATTGATTTCGCGCCCTGATAGGGATCGTTCTGTTCCTCACTAGTGGCACGAAGCCTTATTACCATTATTAAACTGATCTGCCCTTTGTGAAAATGTGTCTGGAAAATCTGGTTTCATTTCACTCATTTCTGTACCAGGACCCTTATTTTTCAATGCACTACTTTCTGACACCTGACTGTAATGATTTTCTTCTTACCATAGAAAATGAGCTCACAGGAGAAGATCTTCCTTCTTCCGTTAGCTCCTATTTTGAAAATAGAGCTTTTCCAATTGGGAAGTAGACCAAGAATTAGGAGGAGCAGATTGGAGGGTGAAAAAAAGAAAAGAAAAGAAAGAAAGAAAAATTAAGATGCCCGGTGCTATCTCAGTTCATGAATGTTTCTGTTCACAAATAATTTGGTTCACAAACAGAAGCATTTGGGCTTCTATTTGCAAACTCCGTACCGGGTGACAAGCGTGACAGTGGCTGTTGTCCCCAGCATTGTGGGGTGCATTGAGTACATGAACTGAGATCCCACTGAACTAGGTACATGCACCAGTAAATGTAATCATTATGTACTACAAACAGGTTCTAATAAAAAAATTAAATAACAAAGACGAAGAGCTCATGGAAAAGAGTGCAAAATCCGGACTCCTAGAAGGTTAGCCTTGGAGTCACAGAGAGCCTCTACCTCCACGGAGGACTTAAGAGACAGGAATCTTAATAGCTCCTAATCATGGGAGAGAACCGGGCGCAGGAAAGGTAATGACTCAGGGCCCCAGGGCACACACAGCTAGTCTCAGACCCAGGACAAAGGACCTGCAGGCCTCCTGACTGGTACGTGACCTTCCCTCGCCTCTTCCTGTCAGTAAAGTGTGCGTTTTTCTCAGTATTTTGCCAGGTTTTCTGCACCCGAGAAATCACAAGTTCACCCTATTCGCATGCCAAGTGGAGTCACAGCATTCGTTCCGGTTTTATTTCTGTGCCATCTGCCCGCTCCCCTACAGCACCAGGTAGGAGAACATTTTAGCACGGGTTGTTTTCCTCCCACTTCTCACACCTGGTGTGTTTATCTGTTATTATTTCTCTACTGGAGTGAGTCAGCACAGGACCACATGGGAGACAAAGGGGATATTTTCAGCCTAGATTCCCCATAGTCCCTCGGGGACCCCTGGGAGCCCTTTATCAGGGTTCAGTTTGACAAGGGGAGCAGGGTGGCCCTCATTCGCCAGCCAGGATCACTCAGGTCACAGACACTGTAACAACGAGGTGACAAGAACACCTCACATGTACATCTTGTGCTGTGTAATGAGAACCGCGTAAAACTTTAATACACGTAATAATTGCTTGTCATTATTTCAGAACTAACAGCGCTAAACAGTGACCATAGTCTCCTGTACTGGACAGAGCATCACTTTGGCTACCAGAGGACACATCCTCCCTCTGTAACTTTTATCTCTGTCACCAACTCCATTATCCTGAGGCACTGTTAATTCCCTGGACTGTTTTCTCATTGACAGATGAAGACTTGACTCCCGTATTTCTGGTTCCCTGACTGGGTCATTACCCTACAGGTGCTCTGCCTAAGAAGTGAGAGTAAGGAAATGGTGTGGACAAAGGACAAAGACTTTAAGAAACTAGAAATTAGGAGAAAGGAGATAATAGGGGAGGAGGAGAAGAGAGAGGAGAGGAAAGGAAGGGGACGCACTGTCTTGCATTGGATTCCTCCTTGGATCTGGGCGCACACTAGCAGGGCTGTGGTTCCCGACCGACCATGCACTGAGGGAAGGTCCCCGGCACTGACTCTTCCGTGCAAACTGGAGGGTCAAGAAGGGAAAGCAGGAAGACCAGTGCTTCTCACGCCCCTGCTGGGGGGCTCAGCAGGCCGTCTGGGTCCAAGAGAGCCCTCTCCTCCTTCCCCCACACCTCTCACCTCTCCAGACTCCTCATTCACTTAATCCTCACAACCACCAGGGAGCTAAGGGCCCACAGTGATCCAGACTGTGGATAGGGAGTTTGAAACAGAGAAAGGTTAGGCAACACATGGAAGGCCACGCAGCAGTAAAGTGGTGGGGCAGGATTCAAACTCAGAGGACGCAGCTGCGGTCCTTGCTCTTGGAGTCGGGTCCCCTGTGACCTTCCCAGACCACAGAGGTGCAGCTTTAAATGCGCAGCCCCCTCTGAGCTGCAGTCAGCATGAACTGTGTGTAACTGTTCAGGTACGGGGAGGGTTAAACCACTGCTGCTCTTTACCTTGGCGCCCGCGGTGAGAGCTGGACCCTTCCTCATTTGCGACTCTTCCCCACTGCGGCTTTTTTGGGAAGCTAGTTTATAATACATCGGTCCGTCTGGACGTAGAGAAAGGTGCTTTGTTTCTCCGATGTACACAGGCACGCACTTGTTGCAAAGCATATTTTTATAGATACTGAATAAGAAAATCATCTTCCGGGTCTAGCATTTGCTACCCAAAGAAGGGAAAACCTAGAAACATAACTGGGTCAAAAGTGATAAGCAGGTACTTCCGGGTGTTGTTCTTTCAATCCAACCCAAGCCTTGGGACCAACCTCATGGTTTCCTTTAACCTTCATTCCCACATCCCTAAATGTAAGTCAGGAGCAGATGTTTTTCCTCCTGACATCTAAACTGCTCTGTGTTTAGTCACATTTAGTACATTTCGGGTTTATTTCATGAGAAATGACTTTGATAAAAATAATCACTGCTGTTTTCTCACCTATATTTTATTTTAAAGCTTTGCAGTAAATGTCTTGCCTAAGTTCAATTGAATTTCGATTCTCAGATAAGGACTTTATATTTTTATCAGCACCTCCCACTCTGCTGTGTCCCTGATAGCCCACCCAAAGGAGAAACTCATTTCTATGAGTAACTAAACCTCAGCTTCGGAGGCAGTGATTTTGTTGAAAGATATAACAAAAAGGAGAGAAATCAGGTTGATAGAATTAGAGGAAAAAGGATGCCGTGGATATTTTTAAGACTACAAAATGATGTCATGAACAATCACACATGCTTAATTTTGAACTTTTTCTTGAACAATTAATTTTGGAGAAAAATGTTTAGTGTCCACTTTGACACAGCAGAAACAAAATTTAAATGCAATCTTTTAAAGAAATTGACATTATATGCATAAGATCTTTTTGCAAATTAAAAAAAAATGTTTAAAGGACTGGAGACATAGCTCAGAGCAAAGCCCCAGCCTCAATAAACAGCACCACAAACAAACAAACAAACAAACACTCCTTCCCCCTCCTCCAAAATAAAGTCCTGGATTTAGGATAGTCTTGTATCAGACTTCAAAGGACCCAAAATTCTGATCTTAAATTGTCTCAGGAATAAAAAGGAAGAAAGAAAGAAAGAAAGAAAGAAAGAAAGAAAGAAAGAAAGAAAGAAAGAGAGAAAGAAAGGAAGAAAGAAAGAAAGAAGCCCAATTCATTTTTATGAAGCCACAAAATTATATTAAAATGAAGTAAAGATATACAAAGAGATCGCCACTTTTTTCTTTTTTTAATTTCTTTCTCTTACTTTATCCATGGTGAAGCATTGAATAAAGGATGAAGATCAGAGTTTTTTTTAGAGAAAGAAAAATACTATTATAATCTTAATCAGTGTAAGAATAACAGTGTGAGCTATAAAATTGATAAAATTTCATTCAATTTTATTTAATAACATACATTCAAAAATCTCAAATAAAATTAACAGTTAACCAAACTTAATAGAATGTTAAACGACACATCACAATCCACCGGGGTCTTACTCCCCTCAGGAAAGCAAAGAAGATAAGTATATTTTTGAAAACCTATTTAATTCTTGTTAGTGGGCTAAGGAAAAGGAAGTACATAATTTACCTTAACAGGTTCAAGAAAAAAACTTTTAGTGAGTGTTAATATCAAGGTAATGCATGTTTAAAAAGCTAAGACTACAAATGGGAGAGCAGTTTCATAAAGACAGCACCTAACTACCAAAACCTAACGAGGGTTACGCTTAGTAGAAGAAAATGCTGCACTTGTTTCCTTTAAAGCTGGAAAAACAATGATGACCGCTGTCCATCATCATTTTCCAGGTTGTTTGTGAAGGACTTGTGTCCCTGGCCCTGCCCACTCTCCGTCCCCCCTTATGGCCGGTCTCTGGCTCCTCACTTAGCAAGGCTGGGCTTTCTCCTCCATCGTGACCAAGGCCCAGCTCCCTGCATCCAAGAAACAACCCAGAGAGCTCCACCTGCCTCTCCTTTGCTCTTCTCCTTCTGCCACGAGGGGACTGTGTCTCAGGGGTGCCGACCATAGCCCCTCCGCCCTGCCATTGATGGGTAAAGAGGACCAGCAGTAAATTCTTGATTTTGTAAACCTCTGAGATTTAGGGGATGATATGATTTTTTGTCATATCAAAATATAAGGGCTGACCTACATGGGTCATCACAGCTTAGGATGGCTATTACTCTGTGCATTGATAAATAGGCAAGGGTGTACGGGACATGGTGGTGCACAACAGTAATCCTAGCATTCAGGAGGCTGAGGCAGGAGGATCCTTGCAAGTCTGAGACCAGCCTGGGCTGCAAAGTGAACTCAAGACCAGCCTGAACTACAGAGTGAGACCCTGTCTCAAACAGAGCAAAAAATAAAAAATAAATAGACGAGGGTGTTTTGCAGCTGTATTTGGTTGAGTCCTTCTTGTCCTCCTACTGGAGTCGATAATAGAAAATTAATATTGTGTTTAAGTCAAGTAATGAAAGTACTTGAAATAGGGTTGAAACTGTTGCTGGGCTTTGAAGTTTTTAAAATATTAAATCTAAGAGCTAAAAGAAGATAAAACTGTCATAATTACATAATATAATGATTTATAATAAGATCCCAAATAACACAAAATGCTATCAGAACTAATTAAGTTTGGGAAGACTGCTGGATACAAAATCCACCAAAAAAGTAATAACTTACACTAGCAAAATCATGCAAGCAATATTCATCCGTTAAAGCAACAGAACCACAGCTCCTGTGTGTCCTGCTGTGGTCACTTCCTGGGAAGGGGACAGCATGGAAATGGAAAGCAAAGGGAGTGACTTCACAGTGGAAGAAACTGATCAAGACCACCTCATCCAGTGGCCAGGGTCCCCGCCAGCGCTGCCTGGCCAGTCACGGCAGCACTCTGCACCTGCTGCGGACGCTGTGAGAGCAAGGCTGTGCCTCTTGTGATCTCCCTTCCCAAAACCGTCACCCCAGGCAATCGGAACAAACACAGAATGCAAATCCTAACGGAGTGGCCTTCTACAAATTGCCTGGCTGGTGCCTTAGAAATGATAAAAGTCATCAAAAACAAGGGAACTCTGAGAAATGATCACATTCTAGAGGAGCCTGAGAAAGCACCTCTCCTAAACGCACCCATCCTGAGAGGGATGTTGGAATAGAAGTACGTTGGGCAAAACTGAGGGGGAAGTTAATAAAGTATGGATTTCTTCAATAATAATATATTAATATCAGCTCAGAAAGCACAAGACATGTACCATTCTAATGCAAGATATTAACAAGAGGCAGAAAACCAAAGCAAATTTTTTAAAGTTTATTTGAAAAAATGTTAACATTGGTAACAAAATCACAAGTTAAATAGAAAATATTATTTATATTAACAATAACTCTGTGATATAAAAGGGTTTTTTTTTTCTTTTAGGACCATGGTACACATTTGACAATTATTGAGGACCATAAAGAGATTTTAAGTGGGTTGTACCTATGAATATTTATCATATTTGATATTAAAACTGACAAATTAAAAATCAGGGTTGGAGAATAGCTGAGTACAAAGCACTTGCCCATCATGTGTGATATTGAACCCACTGATTGATAACCAAACTAACATCACTAACTGAAAAATAACCAATTAACTTCCTCCCATGCCTATATTAATTAGAGTTGCTCTTCTGACCACTTAAAATCACGTGTATTCAGTGCTGTGAGGAGTAGGAAGTGTTCTGTGGCTCTGTGAATTGATTAAATTCAACCAACACCTTCACTGGCTATTAACTTCCAAAAGAATCCATCCACAACAGAGTTCAAATCTAAATCAAAAGTTAAATCTCGCATGCTTTTTTAACAAGAAAATACACAGAAATTTATACTAGAAATGTAATCAAAAGAATACATGACAAAGACACATAAAATATATTTGCTATATTCATTACAAAAACTTTTACTGTAATGAAATTTTCAAGTAATTAAAATGCACCAAAACAGTAAAGTTGCTCATTGTAGTACAATAATACAATGAAATTCTTGGTCCATGTTTAGAGTGATAATAAAGATAACTGTCTGTTGATGTTACAAAGATGGCCACCATTCACTGTGATGGGGAAAAACCAGCTTATAGAGAGCAATGTGTATGGTGTAAGTTGATTGCAACAAAAGTATTATATGTGAATCTGCTAAGAAAAATACACTGAAGGGTGTGCTCCAAAATGCAAACAATTGCCATCATTGGGGTATAAGGGCATATGTAATTTCTGCTTTTTTCTTCAAACCTTTTGATAATTCCTTTTCTCTTTCCTTTCTTTTAAACAAATACAGAGGTCTAAGTGCAAGAAGTGATTTCCATTTTAAGAAAAAAGAGGGAGGGGAGAGGAGAGGCTCCTGCACTAAGGCCGCCTTTCCATCTGGGTCAGTGATAGGCATGCAAAGGGCCTAAAGACAGAGGTGGAGGAAGAGCAAGAAGGAAGGCTTCACCAGCTAAGTGAAAAGCAAACAATATGCACATCAGCAGCCCAAGATGTACCACTCTGCCGAGAAAACCCAAGACAAAGGCATCATCGGACACAGCAGTTGAGAGCATCCCGCACCTGTCAAAACGCCTGTCATCTGCTATAGAAATGCACGATTCTAAGAGAGAAAAGGGAAACTTTAGAAAAGTCACTCAGGAACAACAGCGCACTTTGTCTCCTTCCTCTGGCCAACTCCTCCATCTGAAAGCCATTGAGCTCGGTGCTAAAGATGGCCTGGAAGGACCGGACAATAGGAAGGTCTCTGTCATTGTCAAGGACAGTTTCACTTTGAAGATGACGCTCAAAAGAGGTTAAAATGGGTCAACAAGCAATTGTTGGGCCCATGCAATGACATGTGAAGAGGACATTGTTAAAGTCACACCCGCAAACAATCTCGATCTCAAAGAATTCAACTTTAACCTAGAGGAGGTGTGGGAAGGAAGGCACTAACGCGCAGTGCCTTCCCAAAGACGAGAGGAGATGGGGGAGGGGACGGCTCCCAGAGAATGGCTGAGAGCTTGGGGATGGGTTTTGCCATTCCAAACATCCAGCCACGGTATCGCTGGAAGGGTAAGTGCAAGTCAGGGCAAAGTGAGGAATGTGGTTTTAAAAAATAATATAAAAATAGGTGAGCAGTACTAAACCCATGCAGGCGATGCTGTTTTTAAGAATTATGTCTTCTGAATATGTTTCAAGAACTACCTGTAGTGTTTAGTCAATTGACTGGAAAGTGGCCAGGAGGTGAATATTTGCTGAGTAGTTATTAGCTTTGTGCCTTTTCTTAGATGTCTCAAATAAAGGCAATTTAGCCCCTGGTCTGAGAAACACAGTCACGTAGACAGACTGCATGTGACTGAGACCCAGCTGGCCCGGGTGTATTGCCAGGCTCTGCCTTTTACAGCCTGTGGGACCCCGGGAGAGTGACTTATCCTCTCTGCCCTCAGCTTCCTCCCTCGCAGCGGGGAGTGAGGGCAGCGTGTCACAACTGCATTTACTGGGCTGACTAATGCAGGCACTGCCACCAAATAAAAAGAAAACCTATGGCAGCACCAAAATGTGTGCATCAGTGTTCGTAGCAGCATTATTCACAACAGTGGGGACGGAAGCCCCACAGCCACTGAAAGACGGCTGGATAAACAAAAAGTGGTGAAGCCACACTGTGCGCTATTATTTCACCTCCAGAGGAAAGACTGGCGGGTACCACGGTGCACACTGCAACTCTAGCACTGTGGCAGGCTGAGGCAGGAGACTTGCAATTTAGAGTCCTGAAACTTTAAAAACAGAAATAAAAAGGGGCTGGAGGCATTGCTCACCGTGAAGGTCCTGAGTCCAATCCCTAGTCCCAAGATTAGAGAAAAGGAAGCAGCGACACACAGGTAACACACATGACTCCTGAAAATGGTGGTACAGGAAGGAAGCGCGTCACAGGAGACCACGTATGACACTGCTCTGTTCACAGTGAATATCCAGAGGGGAGGGCTCAGCAGAAGGAAGGTTGGTCAGCCTAGGAACCAGCAGTGCACAAAGGGCGCCAGGTTTGATCTGAGCCGATGAAATGCTGTGACACTGGCCACCCCGAGGTCAGCAGGCATCTGTCCAAATCCCAGTGACCCGCTCACCGGAGCAGGTGACCGGCATGGTATGTGACTGCAGTAAAGTGAATATGCTAAAGACGTTAAATAACAGTAAGCAGGCAGGAATGATGGTAAAGCCTTTTGATAGAAAAGAAAGAGAGAGAGAGAAAGAAAGAAAGAAAGAAAGAAAGAAAGAAAGAAAGAAAGAAAGAAGGAAGGAAGGAAGGAAGGAAGGAAGGAAGGAAGGAAGGAAGAAAGAAAGAAAGAAAGAAAGAAAGAAAGAAAGAAAGAAAGAAAGAAAGAAAGAATATACAAGGTCAAAAGGAGAAAAATCACAGTGGGAGGAAGCCGAGATACAGAGCAGTGCTTGGCCCATCTTAAATGCTTGGTCAACGTGGGCTGTCGGGGTTATTTTTGTAAATAAATAGAAATCATGGTGTAGAGCTTCAGAAAAAAGTTTTGAAGAGCATTGTTACAAATCTTGACAAATAATGAGATTGAAATTTCCATTTTAATCATAAAGCATTCATTTCTAAAAATATCCTAAAATTTAAAATCATCCCAACGTCTAAAGGTAACTTTTCCCTAAATTGTCTACTAAAAAAATAAATTTTGAAATGAAAGGCAACTTTATTCTTTAAAAACTTTTCCATTTAATGATATTAAAGTATGTATGACTGTCAAGTTTTTAAATTAGCATCTGTCCAAAATTCCCTGCAGCCCATTTATTCTCCGCCTAGCCCTCTTCTTCAACTTGCTGAAGACATTATAGTACAGCGACACACGCATTCCACTGTTGACAGAGCGCAGTTCACAGTAGCTAAGTCCTGGGAACAGCCTGCATCCCCATGGATAGGTCACTGGCTAAAGAAACTGTGGTGTCCACATATAATGGGATACTACGCGGCTACACACAAGGACAAGTTTGAGGCATTTATGGGAAAAGAGATGCATCTAGAAAATACAATGGCAAGTGAAATACATCAGACACACAAACTTAAATACCATAAGGTATCTCTCAGCTGAGTAAGACAAAGCACGAACCAAGAGAAGAATAAAGGAAGGACAGATGGGGACAAGGGGATGGGTCTCTTGCAGATGGGGGGGACAAGAGACCAAGGCCAAGCCATGGGGGGAGGGGATGGGGAAACAGACAGAGTGGAGAAGCACTAGGTACCAGGTCCTGATAGCTGCAAAGACATGGACTTTGTATGTCATAAACAGGAGCTCAGATTAACGATACCAACCAGAATGAAAAGGGGGGAGGAGAACAACAGGAGGAGGGGAGGGATTAAAAAAGAAACAAGCCATACTGTGTACATGTACCAGCTTTCAAGATGGCTGTGAAATGCATATCCTGCAGACGCATACTAATAAAATAAAATAAAATAAAATAAAATAAAAGTAGCAACTGTTCAGCTACAGAGTCAAACACAAGGAAATTGAGAAGCCCATTCACTCTAAGATATAGTCAGCACTGGATTCCTTCTTTAAAACATTATTTGCAGTGCTTTCCAAAGTCTGTGCCTACTAGGCATAGTTAAAAAGGATGGATTGCTTTGGTGATTGGTTTTCAAAATCTCAAACAATTCAAAAAGAGAAAATGAGCAACAGCCTCCCCCCGCCTCACAGGAACCCAATTGTTGGTCCCTTTCTGTCTTTCTGATGTACCAAAGTACGCGTTTATTACGTGCAGACATAGCTCCCTGTAGAGAACCAATTATCTATATCTTTGATCTTGCTCAAAACTGGGTTCATAAAGAAACTAAGGACACTTTTGCAAGCATCCTTCCAAGTCTCTCAACTTACTGCATTCACAATTCGTAATAGTTTCCTTGAAGAAGTCTCTTCAAAATGTAAATTTCAAGCTCCACAAAATATGACTGATCTCAGGTTGGTAGCTCCCATTTTACCCACTTTGTCTCTTCAAACTCTTTGCTATCCAAAGTCAAATTTGAAAGCTGCCCCGAGAAGTCTACTGTAATGACTCTCCCTTGTCTATGTTTCCATTGCATTTAATGCAGTATAAGACTTCTTCTTTTCCCAAAACGTTCTGAGTTGGTTGAATTTAGAGTTTATAATTTTTGAATTGTAATTAACTGTGAACCAGGAAGGATATGTTATGTGATGGTGCATAAATCTTGTATTGTTTAACACCACCCACAAGAGACCCTCCAAGGTAGCATTCCAGAATCAAACATACGAAGTCACCTGCAGCAAAACACATGAATATTCATACTGAGATAATAAAGAATATCAGTAGCCTTGCTCTGGTTTTGCTCAAAATAGATGCTACATAAACTCAGGAGATCTTTTACTTCAGGATTCTCGCTAAAAAAATTGCAGACCTAAACACTACTATGTCATCCAGGTTGACTTTATCAAAATGGTTCTTCACTGCTATATTCCCAGCAAAGATAAGTCTAACACATAGTGAGTGTTAAATAAATTTTATAGAATGAATGAATGGATGAAAGTAGGAAATCTTTCAATTGAGAAAAAAAGATTATACCCTTTTGAGTTGACAGTCCCAGCATCAAAGCCGGTACTTGGCGCTTACGCAGTGACACCAAGAAATGCTAGCTGAGCTGGATCACAATTCTCAGATCTCTCTGCGACCACCTACAACTGTGAGAGTCCAAACTGCACTGCACAGCTGGTCCCAACACACCACTCACAGAGTTAGAGTGAATCCCACAGGGCAGAGAAAACACAGTGGGAGGGTCTGACGGGACAGACACGGCACCAAACCATGAGGAAGAACCAGTGAAGGCGATCTTATTTCACACAGCATTCGGACTGTGTCAGAAGCCTTTTTCTTAAAGTCAACAAACTCTTTGCAGGACTTCTGAATGACTTCAACCCCTCACCATCGTAGTTACAGAAGCACTGCCTGTTCTTGCCCTTCTCTGGATAGTTCCGGAGTCTTGGAGTTGGGCTAAGAGATCAAATTGGGAGAGTGTCACCGGCTTTCTGTACTCTGAACTGAACTTCTCTAAAGCGAAGGCTCTAAAGGAACAGTCTATGGACTCATGAAGCACACACTTTGTTTCCAAACAGACTTTGCTTTGTGCAGCGATTACAGCGTAAGGCTGTGAGCGTGGGCAGGGGAGCGGTCATCAGTGTGTGTTTCACGTTCCTCACTGGGACATGACGCAGTGCTACTGGCTTCACGGTACTGAGATGAAGGTAAACAGTAAGTGCATAAAACTTCCCAGACATGAAACGGTCACCAGAAGGAGAGGCAGTGGAAGACAGCAGGACACACAGACCCTCCCACTGGCCTTGTACAGACAGCCAAGGTTAATACACACACTGAGATTCATCCAAAGGCAGTAACTTGTGTTCATGTGTTACTTCTCAAAATGCTTCGATTCGGTAACAAATTTTGTGCTCGAATTATCCTTCTTAAGTAAACAAAACATTTTAACCCCAATTTTACAGGGAAGGAACTTGCACAAACGGTGGGAGTGACACACACCAGTCACAATTGTAGGACACAGTCCTGGGTTTTCAGATCCAGGTCGGCAGAAGCTTCTTAGCTTTCCCCACAGTGCTGTCACAATGCCCACTCCGTCCCCTTCCCAAGCCCAGCGCTGGCCAGCTCCAATCAGCGGGAGCAGCGCTACTGCCCTGCATAGACCTCAATCACCTTCCCTTCCCTGGCCTTCCGAGGCTTCACTCACAGTTGAACGGTTCAGTCAAAAAGAATAAGGTGAAGATGACAGACAGCATTTAAACTGCTTCTCTCTCCAAAGAGTTGATTGCTCAGACAGGTGCATCTACCTACCCCATCTCCCAATGAGTCTGTCCAGTACTAGTGTTCCACGGACCCCACTTTGAGAAACGGCCTTCGAACAGATGTACCCATGCATTTTACATCTTTTACCTGAATCCTTTTTCTCCAGCCTAAACAGAATTTCTGCTTCTGCATGGTGTTTTTAGTAAATTCGCTAACTTGCCTTTTTACAGCTTGAGGGAATACTATACCAAATTACCAAATTACCAAATTTAAATATCTCAGAATTAAAACTCTGCATAAAACCATCAGTTTATCCACAAACTCTCCAACCAAATGACCCAGAGTTGAACTTAGAGTTGTCACATGAACTCTGCCGAGTGGAAGTTTTTATACACTCAGGAAACCCTGGCACTCACCTTTGATGATAAACCTGGATTTGAAGCCCGTGTCCATTGATAATCAAAAACAAACAATTCATTATAAAAACCACATAAATTATTTGAACCAGGGACCAAAAAATGTTCTAAATTTGGGCCACTTTTAAGGTGCATTGTTCCTAGAGAATGCTACTACTTAAAGAAATTTAACAAACTCTAAAGGACTAAAAAGATTCCCACATGTAAGGCAGTTTGCTCAAAATATTTCATTCCTGCTGAAACTTTGAAACTTAAATTTGAACTGGAAACATGACGATGTCTTAAATTATAGATTTAGGTATATATTGAAATAAAATTTAATGCAGTAGGATTTCCTATCCTCATGACAATTCATAAATCTCTGCCTTTGGGGAAACTGTACAGAACTTGAATACAAAACTGCATATGTCATACCAGTCACCCTGATTTGCTTCTTTGTTGATGTTTAAAAACGACCTTAAAAAGAGAAAAATGAAGCCCATAAACTCACAGCTGGCCTTAGCATTATTACATCACACCGAAAACAGGTTGTTCTGCTAACCTGTTAAATATATATATATTGCTGCAAATGACCGGTTTGCTGGTCCAGAATTTTCTACAGCAAATCACAAAGTTCGGAACCTCCTTTACATTAAACTTACTTCCTAGTGACGCTAGACCGCAAACTAAACTCCAGCTTCACCTACCTAAAAGAACTCCCCTGGGCACGTCAGGCGTGATCCAATTCCTTGGGAACTATTAGATCGCAGGCACTGGGTCTGGTTCTCCACGCCTCTGCCCCAAGGCGCAGAGACCCGGCTAACCCGGCCCGGCAAGGAGAAGCCAGCGACACCCTGGGGCCCCAGCGGCGACCTGCGGCACGCGGCGCGCCCCACCCCTGCGGCGCGGCACGAATTCTTTGTGACGCTGGGAGACTCTGCAGAACAAAAATACTGTTAGAGATGCTTCCGCAGGCATGCCTTTGGCGGAGAGGAGAGACTTCGGACATTATTTATTGGCTTCAAATCTGCTTCACAGAGGCCTAACAATGGTGCTGTGGAAACCAGCGCATCTCAGGCCTCTCGGCGGTCAGCGGCACCGGCAGGGCGCAGCTGGGGGGGCGGGCAGCCCCCGCGGGCACAGGCAGGGGCGCTGGCCGCCGCGGAGCGAGGCTAGGCCTCGGGCTCGGCCTCCGGCCCGGGGCGGGCGGGAAGCTCGCCGAGCGTCCCCGCTGCCATGGCAACCGCGCCTCTGCTCAGCGCTTCTGGCCCGCAGCTGGGGTTCCTAGGATGGGCCCAGGTGTTCTGCTGGGCCCGCGAGGCCGGACTCCCCGCAGGCAGAG
Source organism: Dolichotis patagonum (assembly GCA_004027295.1). Taxonomy (NCBI): domain Eukaryota; kingdom Metazoa; phylum Chordata; class Mammalia; order Rodentia; family Caviidae; genus Dolichotis; species Dolichotis patagonum. The sequence goes on along the minus strand of PVJX010013435.1, from coordinate 17,890 downwards.
TGGAACCTGCGCCGCACCAGCGTGGGCCTAGGACGCAGTCTGGAGCCCCGGAAGTCAGCCTTGCAACGCGGGGGGAGGGGGGGAGCCAGGGGCAGCCTGGCCTTGCGCTCTGTCCTTACCTGTTACTTAAAAGCACCTCCCCCGGGCCAAAACGCTTCTTTGCAAAATTTTCGAGAACCTTAAACTGTTCAGAACCTTAAACTTTAAACCTTAAAACTGTCAGGGAAAACTGTGTAGAACTCCTAAGTGAGGAAAATAGAAGAAATCGTAGCTGAAATAGAGCAGTTTCTAAGTTTGCAGAAAGTTTGGGAGTAGAAAATTAGTGGAGTTAAATATCATGTGGAAATAAAAGAAACTACAGCCTACTTAGACTAACAACTGATTTTTTTTAAATCCAAGAAGCAGTAACATTGTAAATTTTAATGGCGTTATTTACACTAACATTAATAACAAGTTTGATTGTTTTTCTTTGGCAAATCGTTTTTTCACCTAAAAGATGTAATTTTGAAATACAGCCAAGACCGATGAAGAATTTTATATACATACACACACACACCACCTACACTTTTACGTTTATGTATAATCTTTACATTTTATTTGAGAAATCTGTCATTGACTTACACAAATTAAAGTCTAATTCTACAATAATGAATTTGGATAATTTACACGTTTTAAATCACTTTCTACAACTTTATAAAAGGCTTTGCAACTTTCTAGAGTATTTGGAACAACCCACCGGCTAATCTGCAAATTCAAAAAAAATATTTTAAAAATAAAATCCACAGTCTCTCCCTAAGAGGGGGTGTTAAACAGCCAATATGTCTCATTTTATATTATTTTATGAAATCTCCATGTAACACCTTAGGCAGACAATCATATGATCTACATTTTACACATAAGGGAGCCATGAATCCATCGCATGGAATAGGAGATACAATAATGAAGTGATTGAAATCCCATGCTGTAGTAACAGAACAATCTCAGTCAGTTTTCTGGGCCCAGACTCCCAGAAATGGCTCAACAGCCTTAGCCAAAGGTCCTCCAGACCTTCCCTTAGCACTTACACACAAGCAATACGCACTTTTCTAATTCAAAGAAAGTTCAGTCTCCCGCTCTCCTCCCTTTTGGTTAATTTCAAAAACACGGTGTGAGCACTTGGAGTAAAATCTCCCGAAAAGGTTCCCTTAACAACTATACATCCTCACCCTAATCCTTTCGTATGGCAGCTGCTAGATATTTAGATACCTGCATTTTCCTTAAATTTTGTCTCCTCCAGCCTCAATTTCAGCACCACCAACATCACCATCTAGTCAGTCCTACCGTGACATAAAATGTCCATCGCAAAGTCCAGTACGTCACAGAATTTTAATAAATGGGGGGCTGGGATAAGAATATAACTGTCTTTATCATTACCTGGTGCAACACTTACATCACCAAATTCCCTGTCATCAACCCCCTACCTGTGTCTCTCCTCCTAGGAGATCCTGGCATTAAAATAGTTTCTCCTTAAGGACAGACGGACACAGCATTATCTAGAACAGGATCTGCCATTGATTCAATGACTTTACCCTGTATACTGAAGTTAAACAAACAAAAAAAAGTGCTAAACCAAAGCAAGAAAAGAAAAGTGAGGACCTACAAGTTATATATACCGAGCAGAATCTCCCTTGGAACTGCTCAAGGGTGTGTCCTGAAATCTCATGTGAAGTTGCAGGTACTGAGAGCGTTGGAACGGGCTTATTCGTCACTTCCTGTCCCCGGGATGGACAGTTCTCGGCCAAGTTACATGCTCCTCTGCTCCCTGAGCTTCTGCGGTGACAGCGAAGATCTGGGGAGTCTTGTCTCTTTCACTGTGTGACCCTAAGGAAGGATGAGGTTAACAGACCTGTCTTCATAGAAAGCAGCAGCTCACAGGACACCTGGGGATTATAAACAGATGAGCACAAAGCAGTCATTTCATTCAGCTGGACCCTGGGTCCTTTCTGGAAATATTATAAAGGGTAAACACATTAGTTTGAAAGAATGCACTTTAGTATCTCCTACTAGATTTATGGCAAAAAGGGAAATATCAGATGATAGACGGATTTTTGTTTAGTATTTGTTTCTATCTTGAACAAACTTGGGAGGAGAAGAGGGAAAAATTAGAGAGGAAGATAAAGGGTTGAGAACACTTCGCAGAATTTGAGCTGCATTTGCAGGTATGAGGAGAGACCCTGAACATGTGTGTCACAAGAACTGTGTAGCTGGCAGAGAGTATTATTATCCCCATGTTACAGGTCACAAAACTAATTTCAGCCTTATGAATTTAAGCCTCTCCCCGTCCCCAGCCAAGATACCATGAAGTCTTAGTACCTCTGCGTAGGACCTTGTTTGGAGATAAGGCCTTTGAAGAGGGTGAAGATGAAGTCGTGTCAGATTAAAGCTCACCTTCCTCATTCTTGTAAGAAAACCAACACACATGAGAGTGTGCCATGTGACCTGCAGGTAAGAACCCAGGTGAAGCTGGAGGTGAGGAGGAATCATGCTGCCACTTGAGGCCAGGCGAACCTGGAAGGGGTGAGGAAGAATCCATGCCTAGAACCTTCAGGAGACCCACAGCTCTGCCCACGCCTTCCTTTGGGACATCCAGCATCCGGATTTTAAAGAGTAAATTTCTGCTGTTTTAGCCTACACAGTTCGTGATAAGGAAGCCAATATAGTCAGAGCACGTGGTTGGTGTAAAATCCAAGAACACATAAATATTAACTAGCAGAGCTGGAACTCGAATCCAGAGTGCTCAGCCCACATCCCAATCCTGACTGCTCAAGACTCCTCAGAGGTACTGTCCGGAAGTGAAAACCTCAGCTGCTTAAATCTGCTTCAGAGAAAAGGCCAAGAGCCCCGTGAAAAGGGAGCCTCTCATCTGGTAACGGAGCTGAGTTCCTCCCCGTAACTCTTGTCCACTGGGAAACTATCAGCCACTGTGTCAGCCGGGACCAAGGGACCAATCTCGCCCACATTCCTAACTCCTGAGCCGGAAGTAACCGTGAGAGTGAGTCCCCAGAGGTCAGAGACACTCATGAGCAGAGCTGGTGCAGCACCAGGTCTCCCTGCCACTGCCAATGGTGTCCTGAAGGCAACAAGGAGAAGGTGCCCTCAAGGGACACCCAAGAAGCAAGACCGGTTTCCTAGCCAGCGGGTAATGGACCGGAAACGGAGGGAGGAGACAGAAGGCAGAGTAGCTCTCTGGACTGTGCAGTTGCGTGGATGCACAGGGCCGTGTGCGTGCTTGTGTGTGTGTTCACACGTGCGTCTGTGCACGTGCACATACATGCACCCTTGAAAATGTAAGATTAGTATTTGAAAGCACTGAGGTCCCTTTAGGGGTGAGAGGTATTGTGACGGGGCTAAGAAGGAACAAGGCTCATGTTTCTTGGACTTATTACAAAGTCCAGTTTTTTCTGAGATTCTTATTTCCACATAAATAAAAAATGAATTTGGGTCCATTTCTAAAATATTATTCTCAGACTAATAGACAGATGGTCATGCAAGCTCTGGAGCTTCATGAGCTAGATTTGAACCCTAACTGCTGCGGAGTATACAGGTTCCGTCTTGGAAACGTTCCCTGTGTTTTACTGTGCCTCGTAAGATAGGCGTAATGAGACTGAAGTCTTAGGAAAATTATAAGGCACAAACTAGATAATGCACATAAAGTGCATTTAAAATATACTTGGCATATAGAAGACATTTTAAATATTTAATATTAAAATTTACCATATCATAAAATAGACATTATATGGAAAATATTTGTTAAATATAAATATATAAAATCATACCAATTTTGTTTTTAAGGTGAAAAAAATAAGAGATGGAGGGGAAAAGAATCAAATTAACATTTAACACCATTTCTCAGTGATATAATGCAAACTTTGGAACATTTTCTGAAATGTTCAAATTTTATGCACTTAAAAATGGAAATAATCCAGAAAGTACCTTCAGTTATGCAATGAAAATATTAGAGAGTTAGCCTTCCTACTGTGAATTTGCTCCATGAGATGGTTTTCACTTGACAGTGAGTGACATGGAATAAAAGTTCTCATGGGGGTGGGGACAGGACAAGGAAGGAGACGGTTCCAGAGCGTGGGGAAGAGGAGGGGTCTGACTAGGTGGGGTACTGAGCAGACCAGTTTTGACAGAGATAATTTGCAAGATGGCACTGGGCCTGTGGTAGAAGGATCAAATGACCTGTTTTTTTATGGATTCAATTGTCTCCTAAATGAGATCTTCCTTGGATATAGGATCCTGGCAGATAAAGCCAATACTCCTTCTAAAGGAAGAGACAGAGACACAGAAAAGGAAGCCGTGGGAAGGGTTAGGGTTAAGGTCAAGGGATGAGGTTTTGGGTTGGGATCTGGACTTTGGGGTTAGGGTTAGGGTTTAGGGTACACCTGCAAATCAAGATATGCCAAGGATCATCAGCCACCACCAGAAGATAAGGAGAAGGATTTGAGAAGATTCTTCCTCTGAACTGCCAGAGCAGTGCCAGTCCTGCTGGCTCCCTAACTTTCTACTTCTGGTCTTCAAATTCTGAGAAAATAAATTTCTGTCATTTTAAGCCACCCTAGAAAATCGTTGTACCCTGTATACTTCTAATTTACATGTATTATCCTACGGTAATTGGGTAACAGCAGCCCTTTTCACCAAAGAACAACAACAACGACAACAAAAACATATCCAGATTTGGAAGGCAGAAAAGAAGAAAAGCCGAGGTGTGGTAGGTGAGGATGGCAGGAGGAGGGGATTGGCCACCTTGAGATCTACAAGACAGAAATGGTGCCAGGTTGGCGCACTTTCACAGGATTCATGGCACACACAAGTGGCAAAGGAAGCTGGCTGTGGGCGCTGCCAGGATTCACTGCTACAGCACACCCATCTGAAGGAGATGGAACAGATGCTCCACACAGATCCCGAGTGAGCGAGAGAGATGGGCCAGCGGGGCTCTGCTGGGAAGGGACCAGATACCTCCTCGTCGCACTCTCATTAGCATGCAGGAATGCAGGTCTAGAGTACGCAGCTTTACTGGATTCGTTGGGGAAGCAGTAATATTTTCTTATGAATTTTAAATGTCTGACTTTTAAGTGTTGATGACTCTTCAGCCTCTCACAAGATGCGACATGGAACAGACAAACTACAACGGTCCTCTGAGTAATCACAGCCACCAGTTTGCTCCTATGGGCCAGCACCAGCCCTGTGGGAGCCAGAGAGTAGTCTTCTTGCGTATCTGTTCACCTCCAGTCGTGGCTTTATAAATACTTAGCTTGAAATAAGGAATGTGTCTGCAAGCCTTGCGCATGAGTAGATTTTAGAGTTCTAGAAATCTGGTCTGCCCCTAATACTTTAGATTGAGCTTCTCATTTTCATTTCAGTTCTGTCATTTCATCTTGAAGCCCACAAATTTGAAATGGTAGAAAAAACTTGCCTATCTTTCCCAAATGCAGAGAAAAATACCAGCATTGGGTCTCTTTGGTCCAAAGGAAAATAAACAATACTAGGACCGATAACAACTAATTCACTGTCATCCAGTTGTTCAAATATCAAGGGCAGGACCACACATCATTACACCCCAAAAGTTATGGGCTCAGGGGGACCTTAAAGTTTATCAGAGGTTGAGTCCCAATATCTCAACATCCACTGCTGTTTAAATACCTGAAATTGACCCGTCTCGTGTATTTCTACATCAAAGACTTCAGCGTTTTTCAAAAGCACAAGTAAGAAATTGTCTTTGCAACATGACAGCGTCGGATGTGTATGTAGATAGGTAAGTAGATAGTCCACATACTTACACGCATAGGAAGTGGTGAACAAAACCAACATGTATGATGGGAGGGCAGGTGGGGATTGTACTTATTTATTCAGTTATTCAACCAATATTTACTGACCATCTACCAAATACTAGATACTGCCCCAGTGAGGAACGTTTACCCGAGTCAGCTGACGAGGTCACTGTGGGCCTGAGGGGACCAGCTGGCTTACAGCAAAATGAACTTCCGCATAGCACGCCAGGTCCTTCCGGTTTCAAGACTCTGCTGAATCCCTGGTTTCCCCTGGGACACCAGCATCAGGCTGATCAACTTGGTAGAATAACCAGTTGTCTTGGCATTCAACACTGCAGAGGTGATGGAAACGCTGTCCCCAGTGGCTTTTGATGTTTCTTTTGAATTGTTCAAATTCACCATCTTAGACGGTGACATGTTTGAGCCCAAATTCACAGCTCATGGCTTAATGCCTGGTATTTCTGGTATTGGTACTTTGATTCCCACATCTCCTGAGTCTGACTTTCTCCCAGTCCCTCAGTGTACATGACACAGTCTCAGGCCTGCTGTTAACAGCACGTATGCAGTCCCACATCCGCCAATCCAGAGGCACAGCACCCTAGTATTTACACTTGTGCACCCTTGGGTAATTCAGTCATGTGGTTAGGGCAGAGAGATCTTGGTCACAGTTGCTTCTTAGAGATTTCACTGTCACCAGTTCAATTCAGTGCCTCAGCTGCCAAGTCGGTGACATCTCTCTCCCCTTTACGGTCTGTCTCCAATCTGGAATCCAATACCCTACGCCCTTTTACAGCTTACAGGTTCTTTTACATTTTTGTCTTCACACCAGTACCCCACTTGAGTCTCACAAAAATTCTTGGGCTTACTCACTTTACTGAGAAGGAAGCTGAGGCAGAGAAAGAAAGCCTTTGCTCTACACAGATCTTAGATTTCGAGGAACTTTTATTTTTCTACAGCACAATAAATCCCAGCCAGGGACAAAGGACACACATGTGTGTCACCAAGTGGGTTTGATGGAGCATTCACTGAGGTATCAGCACACAGATACCGGGCTCTTACCCTGTCCGGGCCCTACCTGACTGCCTGCACCTTCGCCCATGGAAAATGTGGTCAGCTTCATGTCTAATGCAAAGGAATAGCATCCCTCAGAGACTCTGCACAAAACCAGGAAATAAAATCAACAGAACCAGGGCCTGAACCTATGAGGGCTCATGTTCTAAGTGCACCCAGCTACTGATACAAAGGCCAGCTTCCTAACTGATGAACTACCTGGGGGTTTGGGTGTTTCTGTTGTTGTTGTTGTTGTTAAAAAAATATTCTCCCCAGTGTCCACATTTTATAAGGTCTTTTCATGTGTAAGCAATTCTGCCTCTTATTTTGCAGCATGGATTTTCCATCTGTCGCTAATTTGATTTGAAACAATATTGTGGTGAGCAGATTTCAAGATACAATAAAACAAGCCTCAGAGCTGACCAACTTCTCATCCCTTTTGAGTTGCAAAGTAGCGATGATAAATCACGCCGCTGGTGATGCATTCATATTTAACTCAACACAGAAAGACAGGCACGCTCACTCTTGCACACTTAGCCCCTGGAGACCCCGAAGACACGATGCCCACCCCTTCACACTCACGGCTTCTTTGCCCTAATTTACATCTTCTACTCTCCCCTGCTTCTCACCCTGCATATTCACAGTATAAAGAGACCAGAGGCCACTGTCCCAGCAGAAGAGATAAAACATAAAGACGACTCGTTCCTCAAAGCCCGTTTTGTCACTTAGACACAAACAGGGCTAAGCCTGACTGATTTCACCTGCTCGCATCTAACTCAAACATCATCCTTACCCAGGTCTTCCAGTAACGCCCCAAACTCGTATGCTAGACGCTTAAAAAGTGTTTCTAGGCCGAATAGCAGGATTTAATGAAGTCTGCAACCTCTCCCTCACTTTCTCTCAAGTCATTTCTAAGCTAATGGAGTTCAGTCCAAGAAAGGAAGCCAATGGGTACCAGGTTCTGAAAGCTGGCAGAGTTTTGAAGCCAAGTGTATGGGCTCTGAGTGCAGACCACTGGGTTCCACCTATGCTTCCCCTCTTCCTGGCTGGATTAGTCACTAAGCATTCCCTGCCTCAGTCTCCATATTCACAAAACAGAAAACGGAGACGGTACCCACCACTCAGGGTTGGCATGCAGATTAAGGAAGTCAACAAATAAGAGCTTCGAGCAGTGCCAGGCATAGGGCACTGCCCACACATCCTACTCATTATAATTGCTGCTTTACTCAACATAATCGTTCTCCTCTCTGTCCCTCTACAGCTCCTGTATGGCCTCTCTTTGAGGGAAATATTCATGTAGAAATTGTATCTTTCTCATCCATCCAGAGATTTTTTCATCTTATGCAGTCCTTCATTCAAAAAGCATTCATCAAAGACCTGCCGTATATCTTGCCCTGTACTTGGCCCTGAAGATATAGGAAAGATGGGAAAATAGGCCACAGCTGCATGGTTATCAATAGCACTGACTGAGCCGGCCAGTGACAGCCTCTTAAATAAAAGGTGCTGGGAACACTGGCCATTCACATATGGAAGATCGAATCTAGACTCGCATCTCTCAGCACGTACTAAACTAAAATCAAAACGGATCAAAGAACTAAATGTTATAGCAGAAGCTCTTTCCTGTGGGAAAATAAAGTAGGTAAAACTCTTGAAATCATAGGCATAGGCCAGGACTTTTTGGCAGTCTTGTTCGATTACATAAAAAATAATAGTTCAAGTGAACAAATGGAATTATGTCAAATTTTAAAACTTCGGTACTGAAAAAGAAACGGCCTAATGAAAATCTACTGAATGTCAAAAAAATTTGCCAGATGGAGGATTAATATCAAGAATATATAAAGAAATCCAAAGACTAGACCTCCCCCAAATAAAAGACCTAATCAAAAAATGGGCAAGTGAAATGAATAGTCACTCACAGAAATATAAATGGCAAAACACTACTCTAGCACCCTGTGTCCCTTCCTGTCCTTTCCAGAGGGAAAAAGAAAAACCAAAAAGCACTTATAAAAGTCCCAGGCCAGGGACAGATAGCCCCTAAGAGACCCAGATCATCGTCGTGAGATTAGGGACGCCTTCCGCCTGCTGACACGCCATCATGTGACCAGCAGCTCCTCGCTCTCCCAGCAGACGGGGCGAGGGCTGAAAGAGCCGCCAGGTGCACATACTCTCGGGAGGAGCAGTTAGGGAAGTCCAAAGTCCCAGGTGTGCAGAGCCTGGAGCAAGGTGAGAGCCATGGAGAAGTCTGGGCCCAGCGTTTGGCCCCCACAGCTACAATGAGAGTCAAACACGGTCATCTCCAGCCAGTTAGCATCAAACCTCCCATTCCCACCTCGCTCCTCTCAACTCCGGTTCCGTGATTCACCGTCCTCACCTTGAATGGAAAAACATAAAGCACACTACAGGACAAGAAAAACCAGTCTGGAGGGACAAAGCAACCTAAGAACCACACTCAGATATGACACAGCTGTTAGCTGTCTGATAAACAGTTTAAAATGACTGTGATTAATATGACTTCTAGAGGAGAAAGAGCACAACAGGAAAGAACAGATGGGTAAGGTAAACGGAAGTGGAACTTCTCAGAAAGAATCAAAAAGAAATGCTACAAATAAAAAATATCACTCAAATAAGAAGGTGGACAAATCCCTTGGCTGGACTTGTCCGTAGATTGGAGGTGACCAAAGAAAAGGCATCAGTGAGGTGAAGGTCAGTAGGAGCCCTGCAAGCCCAAAGGCCAAGAGAAAAGGGACCCGCAGGGAAAGAAAGGGAGAGAGAGGCGCGTAAGAACTGTGAGACAGTTTTATAATTACACACCCATAATTGAACTACCCAAAGGAGATAAAAAGAGAATGGAATAGAACAAATAGTTCGAATAGTTAAGCCTGGGAGTGTGCTAAACTTAGTGACAGATAGTAACTCCAGAGAGCTGAGAGAACGCAAAGCAGGATAAATTTTTAAAAAACAAAGCAAACACACGAAAAAAATAAAACCTCAAAGTACAATCCTGTTTCTAAGCATGTCACATGCAAACTGCAGAAAACCAAATACAAAATGAAAATATTGAAAGAAGCCGGGGAGGAGGAACAGACACCTGTTAGACCAACAAGGACATAATTACAGCAGGGGCCTAGTGTACCAGTGCATGACATTAGCTGACGTAATGTGCTACACTGTGAATGTCTCTAACAGTAGATTGTAAGTGTCCCCCCCACACACACACAACAATAAGTACGTGAGGTAATCTATAAGTTAATTAGTTCAATGGAGCTGTTTCACAAATAGATGTGTCAATACATCATGTGACACACAACATACACTATTTTTGCCTATTAAAATAATTTCAAAATCTTCACAGCACACTTATCAGAAATCATGCAAGCAATAAGCAAGTGAAATAAAATATTCAAAATGTTGAAAGACAAAGATTTTTTTAAAAACCATAATTATATATCAAAAACAAATAATCTTTCACCATTAAAGAATAAATAAAGATTTTTTCAGACAAAAAAAAAAAAAACCAGAAACGAAGCGATTCATTGCTAAACAGATCTCCCTTGCAAGAAATGCTAGGAGAAGTTCTTTAGGGAGAAAGAAAACACTGTAAGTTATAAATTCAGGACTAAAGAAGGAAAGGAAGACCCTAACAAAGGAATAAATACAACCGTCTTTTTTCTACCTTGATCTGAAAGACAGAAAACCTGCAGAAGATAAGGACCTTCTGCGGCATGGAGCAGGACTCCTCCCTCTGCTTCCCTTTGTTCCATTAATAAACCCGTCTGTGTGGTTTCTTGCAAGCTGAACGCTCATATTCCTTCTAAAACAAGCTCACCTGGGGCGACTGTCCCCTCCAAGTCACATCCCAAGCTCCCAGCACATGGCAGACACGCAGAAACTTGACAAGGGAAGAGCCGATAAATGAATGGCTCGCTCTCCTCTCTGGTGGGTGGCAGTGTGACCGGTCACCCTTCCCATGTCCCCCTCCTCCCCTCCAGCCTCCCCTTCTGCAGAGAGACCCTAGGTCCGCAACGCTCAGCTCATCTTCCCACTCCAGTCTGCAAGCCCTGTGCCTTGTCCCCTACCAGGACCATAAGCAAGAGGTGTCTCAGAGCCCAGTCCCTCAATCTTGGAGTGGTGTCAGTGTTTGAGAAGAGCCGTAGGGCTGTGTCCAGGTCCATGGGCACCCCCAAGGTCTTCTGTGGGCGTGGGAAAGTGAAGTGTCACCAGCAGGGCAGACATTTGCCCCGGCCCGGGCATGCTGCTAAGCATGAGTGTGCCGTCCCACCTTGGCGTCCCACCTTGGCAGGTGAGGTCCTGCCTTCTCCCAGCACCGCCCCTCCTGGAGGGAGGCGTGGCTGCCACCTCTCACCTGCACCACAGGTAGCAGCAGAGCCCCCAGACACAGCCCGCCCTCCTCCCAGGCGCCACCTCGACCCAGGCCCCATTGGCTTTACTCAGGGGCAGCTAAATCCCAGGAAATCTCCAGCCCAGGGCACAGATGGGTAGTGGAGGTTTCATTTTTCAACTCCTAAACATGTTTCAAACATGACGTACAACCTGAAGAACTCTGGAAGCCTGAGCATTTGGTTATCACGGGTTCATTAATCCACTGGATAAACCGCAGACCTGCAGGCCCTCAGTTCCTCACCTGTAGGAGAATTAAAATCACCTCTAAAACCTATGAGTCTTTTTTTCTTTTTTTAACTACATGGAGCAATTTTAAATTACCTTCATTAGTCTATTTTTGAAACATTATGTTCACACTCTGTATACAAAAGGCAGTTAATAGCAGGCTATTTCATACATCACACCATGTACAGATAAAAGATATGCAATGGTTTAAAGAAAATGCATAATACATAATAGTTTAAAGGAAATAAAGCCGGACACACCCAATTAGTGACCTGAATATCCACAACTTCTTCACTCCTATTCCCACTGACGGGCAGAGAAGGGAAATCCGGTGTGGTCTTGGTTTTGTTTTATTATATTATAAAGAGACTGCCATAAACGTCCTTGAACCTGTTTTGCTGTTCTCTAGCTCCTCAGGACTAGAATATGGTTTCTCGAGTCATAGGAGATGTATGCCTCCAAATTGATTACAGAATCGATTCACACTGTTAGAGCAGTTTTCCGTCACCCTGGTCAACACTTGCTGTCACCTAAGTGTCCAGTTTTGGCCGCACCGGTGAGTACAAGCACCGGTGCCTTGTGTGGTTTCAGCTTGGGTTTTCCTGCTCAAGAGTGAACCTCTCTCCTCTTACTGAACATGTCATCCAAATGGTTCCAAACCACAGTAGCGGGCTGCGCTCCAGCCCTTCCTTTCTCCTGCTCTGTGTGTTCTAACCAGCTGGAGGGTAGAGACAGCCCAGGAGGACTCCGTGGGGAGCACATGGGTAACCCGCAAAGTCCATAGCCTGCCTCTCGATGAATAACCAGGCGCTGACCTCACACAATCTGCCTGCCGTGACCCAGGCTAGTATTTCACATCTTGCTGGAACACTCTGCAAGCACTATTTTGCATGCAATTAAGTCCTCGGATGACTCTTCCATCCAAATGAGTAATTTATTAGGACCATCCTGGCTTGAGACACGAAGGGCTTGTGCTTCCTGCCTGTGGGACAATCCAGACAAAAACTCGGCCTTCCTGGAGAAGTTGTCACCAACTCCTGCCCCCTCCCCACTTAAGAATGCAGTTTCACACTGACCCTTTTGAAAATGGATGTCGAGATTGGAAGGCAGATGGGTCCAGGTGAACGTTTATCAATATCATCATTCAATGGCACACTTTCAGGACACCCTTTGTGTGTTTATTCTGTAAGAAAAGAAGCTAAAGTTTTCCCATTCAAGATAGAGAATTAACGAGAATGAAATGATTCCATGAATAAGCGACCCTGATATATAAAGGTAGGGGACACGTGGGGCGAAAGTCATACATAAAGTCAGAAACAATTACCAAAAAAAGGAATCCAGGCCGCCACCAACCCTGGCCTTTGTTCAAGGCATCCCTCGAGATCTATGTCGATATTATTTTGAAATTTAGAGCTCCGACTTGTATGAACACGAATCTCCATGCTGAGCTTTTGCCGGCCTCAGTGAAATAGCGAAAAGGGCAACACTGTGGAAAGCCTGAAAATAAACCATCTATGCTTGATTAATTAGGTTTGTAAGTATTGTTTCAGAACCAAACAATATTCCTAAAGATTTCAATAGTTCAAAGATTGCCCTATGGTCGTCTGGCCAATACATCTTCTAACACACGCGGTTTACAAGCATTTTTCTTCCCAATATGTTGTCTTTGGTTGGTGCGACATTGTCTCAGCGCAGGGCTTTTTGGGTCAGAGTGGTTTTCTCCTCCGCACAGCAGTGGTGCTGAGCACAGCACACTGACCATACATCTTCCATGTCACTTCCATCAAAGGCACATGATACTTCCTGGTGACCAATCAGGAGTGATCCAGCATCCACACAGAGGGCATATTGGCAAACCAAGCTGCCTTGATGACAGCCATTGTTCCAGGCCAACAAAAGGGATGTCCTGGATATTAACATGTGGCCTTGTGTAAGGGTCGCTGGTATGGCACATCCATCATATTCCACGGTGGAGAAAGAGAACTTTATAATTTCTGTCAGAACCTACTGCTGTCCGAGTCAATGTATGAGGCTCACAGCTGACACCAAGGAGACGGATGACCCTGAGTGATGATGATCGTCTCTGAAACGAATGTCCTTTCACTTCTTTACTTCTCTGAAGCAACAGCAGGCGTTACATCCAGAGGCGAAGTTTCAGGGATGTAACTCAAGGCCACAGGGCAGGGAGCATACCTGGACCCCCAATTAAAATATTAACTTAATAACATGCAACCATTAGGCCAAATGCCACCTCTTTCGAATAGGCATTAACTTCTCACCCTGATCAGAGAAATCACACATCTTCACACCTCAGAACATCCAGGGGGCTTCGCGGGAAAGACCAAGTTCACAGGTAAAACAGACTTTTGTTACACACAGCAAAGCACCCTGGCAGAACAGGGCGTCACGTGCATTTCATCTACACCTAAAATCAGATAATGAGCTTGGCAGTCATGGTTAGAGGAAGTTTTGTGTTCAGTAGCAGAGATTTTGAAACCTGAAATTCTGGTTATTAAATATTGTCTTTTAAAAACTGGATATTTTTTTCTATTTAAGAAATCTGAAAAATACAGAAGCAGAAAAAAAAAGACAGCAAATAAATATGTATCTCAGTCCCTTGGCTGGGCTTCACTGTCCTGGGAAGGGCAGGTGGGAGGAGAAGGGGAGAAGAGAGAATTCCATTTAGTTCCATGGATCACACATAATTTTTCCTTTCACTTTTTCTTTCTATCTGGGATATTTTCCATAGCTCTCTTTCTGCAGTCAATTTCTTCTCCTTTGCTTCTTTTCCTAACCTCTGGCCTTGTTCTATTTGCTGTATGTGCTTAGATTTGCTTTATGATAATACTCAATGCTTGAAATTACTTATGGAGTTATCTTGCCATCAAAATTCTGCCAAATTCCATGAGGAGAGAGGCAGGATAAAGCGATTTCACAATCATAGTAACTTTCAAAGATAAAAAGGACTTCAGCCTAATTTTATCACTTCTTCACCTAGGATAAGTTTCTGCTATGTGAAAGAAATTCTCTTCCTGTGAAGAAAGGATTGGCATTGAGGCTCCCTGTATTTATTATACTGTGAAGAAGACACTGAGAAATTACTACACAGGCTCAGTCATCTAAGTGCAATTATCTCCAAGTGGGGCATAACTGGAAAAAGGACTAGAAGAAGGCAATTTTTGAACTATCTTTGGAAGGACTTTGTGAAGCAAGTCAATTGTGTGAATTGTGTGTTAGGGACAAAGTTCCTCAAAATAGTGACATTTCCAACACTCATCCTCTCATCTTAGGCTGAGTGCTGTTTTCCACACTTGCACACTTGCTCCACCTCTAACATCCTCCACTGAGAACAGTCTCCACCTGCCACCACCCTTTTACTCTTAGAGGCCAGGTGAGTGCTACATTTTTGTGGGACCTTCTCCTGCTGTAAGTTATTAGGAACAGCCTCACCACACACACTGCGTCTTAGTTACTTTTCTCTTGTTGCTGGAACGAAACATCCAACAACCAAAATAAAGGAAAGAAAGGTATATTTAGCTCACTGTCTGTGGAGGTTTCAGTCCATAATCAGCTGGCTCCAAGGCAGGGTGGCGTGGCACTGGGGTAACACTTCAAGGCAGCAGCCAGCAAAAGCAGCCAGAGCAAAAGGGGGAGAACAAGCCTCTTCTCCTCCCTTATATTGTACACAGCACCGCCACTCCCACCACCTCCACCACCACTCCCCACCCCACCTGGCTCCAGGGAGAGCATAGCACTCACGAAACCTCTGTGCCCTCCTCTTGCACAGGATGAACTAAGGACCCTGGCTCCTTGCTGAGTCTCTTAGATAAACTTATAAACTTCTTAAGTTAACACAGTATATCAACCATAACACACTGTCACTGAATGTCTTGGTATGAGTAAAGAGAAAAGTACTCTAAGTCAATAAAGAGACAAATACCCAACTTAGTATTTTTTAAATTTTATTTCACTATTACATGTCTGCAGTACATGCATTTTACAGTCACCTTGGGGAGCTGATAGATGACATAATACAGCTTGCTTCTTTTTCTTTAATCCCCTTCGCTTCCCCTCCCTGTCTTCCCCTCTGGCTTCCTTTCCCTCTTTTCTTTCTTGTTAGTACTGCTAATCTTAGCTCACGTTTATGGCATATGATGTCCACGTGCACTGAGTTCATTAGGACCTTACACCAGCACATCATTGATTTCCCCACCTCCTCTCCTTTCCCCTTTCCTTGGTCCCTTGGAGCCCTTCCTAACAAACACACAGGCATCTTTATACTTTCCTGAATCCAGCCTCATGTCTAGCATGGTGCATGCTGAGCTTTCAGTAAACAGTTTTAAATACATTAACATACAAAATTAACCATTCAGGAACATAGAAGTCTCTTGTTGGCAATGCTTTATTAAATTTGCATGGTAGGACTGGGATTGTAGCTCAGCAGCATAGCATCTGCTTGGCAAGCACAAGGCCCTGAGTTCAATTCCTGGTACCCATAAATAAATAAATGAATAAATTTATATGATAATCAAGCTCTAGTCTGTCAGCAAAGAAACACCATATACACACACACACACCTACTTTTCTCCAGACCAGTGATCCTGGGATTCTAAATGGTTTGAAGGTTCTAAAAGCTTCCTTGATCTTAGGTTATGCTCTCCTCTCTCTGCAGTGGGGAATCAGCCCAGAGGAGCCCCACTCCTTTCCACCCTCGATTGGTGCAGGTTTGTGTAGCTGACTCACACGTGGACACTTAGACTCCCCCCACAGAGGTTTGTTCTCTCTCACATCTCAGTTTCTTTCCAAAGGCCGATACTCTGAGGTTTGAGCAGGAAGCTATTGGAAACCGCGTTTTCAGTTTTTACTGAAGAGAACACAATGAGGAAAAGAAGATGACATGCAGAAAAAATGAGAAGCACGAGACAGGACATTACAGGGGCTCAGAAGACCCTGGCTCAGGTCTTCCCAGAGGCACACTGCACCCCAAATTCCATGGACTTTAGCTATACAGGCCCCCCTCCCTTTTCAAACAATGCAGTGCAGTGTAGACCTCTGTGGTGTCTAATCAATATAGCTCATAAAACTGGTCCTTGGTATCGAATTTCGACTATTGAAATTAATTTTCTTTATGAGTTTAAACTAGGCTCAGCACCACAAATGTCTACATTCTTAAGAATGCTATTGGATTCACTTGTTTTTCTTTTGAATAAATAGTCTTACGATAGGGTACTTAGATAAACTGTGAAGGATTTTCATCATCATAAATACAGTAAAATGTATTACCATCTCTTAATGAACTCAAACAAGAGCGGCAATGATAAAGCCCCAGGTAACAATGATGCATAATTACATCCTTGTAATTATGATTAGTAAAACATTGCTCTATTCTACTTTATTTGTTTCCTTCTACAGATGATGCAGAAATGGGCTTAAAGAAATTACAAATTTATTGTCCAAGATTGCCCAAATCTTCCTTATAGAAATAATCTTCCAGGCTTAATGTAACCAGAAAAATGCCTCTCACCCAAAACATGCCCATGTCCTTTAGTTCACTGCAATCTCCCCCCCCCCCAAGTTCTGACCCTTGTCCACGTCACTCCTGAATACCACAGGGACGATTCATGTAGCTGAATCCACAATCTCCCTGTCTGACTTAGGGCAGCCTCTAATTCTTTCTGCCTCTGTTTCTCATCAGAGTGAAAGACAGAAATAGTTATTATGTTCATCCAACAAAAAGGAAATTAATGGTTGATTAGATGCCTGTTCAACACAAGAAGGATAAAAACCAGTCTTCATGGTGAATTATGGAATTAGGGGCCAACTTACAGTGTGGCTATGTCCACACAAAGCCAAACATCCAGTAGATTCAGCCAAAAAAAAAAAAAAAGAAAGAGAGACAGTACAGTTTAGCAATAGAAAAAAAATGAGGTTAACTGGCCAGGACTATACTGACAATATAAAATAAAAAGACAAATGTCAATACCGTAACACAATCGTAGTCCTAGCAGAGTTTACAAACCTAATTCTCACTATCAGAAAAGTAAAGATCTCCCTGAATCTGCAAAAGTAGATTTATTAAGTTTGTGTGCTGGTATACATTTTTCTCTTTCCTCTGATATTTGGATTTCATTTTCCAATATCAAATTTAAGATAGAAATCAAGAAAAACAAAGCCAACGTCTAAAGACCTGCGTCACATCCCCCGCCGGGATATTGAAAAGAAGCCCTCTCCATTTGTAAGTCAGGTGTGCCATACACTGTGACGATTTGGTTCCATATTTGATGAATTAAATATTATCTTCCTATTCTACGGGGCACAGAGTATATTGAGATGCATTTTAGCTAAAAGAGCACTAAACAGCAAAGCCCACTTAGTACTCACAGTGATTTTCCCAACTCTGA